>JANHZT010004165.1:161477-178235 GCA_032468215.1 Stegonotus admiraltiensis | reverse complement strand
AGATAATTTTAAGACATACTTTTAAAAGTTAATATGTAAAACAAACTAGGAAAAAAAGACAGAAAGGAAGAGAAAGGAAAATTGGGATTAATATTTAGAACAACTTCTGTACAAATGATAATATAGTTGATTATATTCTTGTGTTTGGATATATTCATTCTTTATTTTGACTTTCAGGTAGTGAAATTATATATGTGCTTAAAATTCACTGATTTGGTAAAAGATGATCTTTTGGCTTTTTGAGATGGTAAAAATCCCAGTTTCTTTTACAGGTGATCATAATACCCACCTTAGCCTCCATGGTACAGCTGGAGATGGGCTGGCTGATGATGGAACCACTCTGGAAGAAGGGGACGCCAGTCCGGATGCCCAGCCACAGCAAGTCCGAAGAATGCGCAGAGAAGCCTGCACTTGCCCTTATTGCAAAGACAACGATGGCAGGTAAGCTTGTGCAAGGAAAACGGGCTGCAAATTTTGAGTGGATTCTGATGCAGAGGTCAATAAATAAAGGATTATCATAGACTCTTGGTTTAGTGCAGGGGTGTCAAACTCAAGGCTCGAGGGCCAGATCCAGGGTGCTTAGATCTGTCCCTCTGTGCCGCCCTGGAAACAGTGAAGGACCAGCCTGCGGTGCCTCTGCCAGTGAAAACAGAGCTTGGGGGCCACTCGCAGCCTTCCCCCTCCATTTTCACTGGCAGAGGGTGGCAGGAGGCTGTCGCAGCTGAAAACAGAGTCCGGGGTTCACAACCCCCTCAAGCCCTGTGTTCGCCGGCAGAGCGCTCGGGCCACCACAGACGCCACCAACATGAGTGATGTCAAGGTGGCCACAGACACACACACACACACACAAGGTCAAACACAATCCTGATGTGGCCCTCAATGAAATCGAGTTTGACACCCCTGGTTTAGTGCCTTAGAAGTAGAATTTCCAGTTTGGGAAGCATGCTCTGTTGGGGACACAGACTTTTAAGTCAAAAGCCATAACATGTATGGAGTTCGGCTCTCTTGTGTCTATTGCCCTGCAAGGAAAAAAGATTCCCAAAAACATGTAGTTTGACAAAATGGCACTATTTGCTTGCTTGCAGTGTTAATAGACCGCTGATTACAGAAGCCTCAAAGTGGTTTAGAACATACTGTACAGGTAATCCTTGACTTACAACAGTTCATTTAGTGACCGCTCAAAGTTACAACATCATTGAAAAAGTGACCATTTTTCACACTTAGAACTGTTGCGGTGCCCCAGGGTCATGTGATCAGCTTTTGCGATCTTCTTATAAGTAAAGTCAATGGGGAAGCCAGATTCACTTAACAGCCATGTTACTGATTTAACAAGTGCAATGATTCACTTAATAACTGTGGCAAGAAAGGTTGTAAAATGGGGCAAAATTCACTTTAACAAATGTGAATTTTAGCAACAGAAATGTTCGGCTCAACTATGGTTGTAAGTCAAAGACTACCTATATAAGATCCATAAACACATAACATTAAATAATTCCTGTGTTGTATATACATTGTGGGAAAAGATTACACCTAGAAACTTACAACAATTTGTACAGTATTTACTTTGCTTCATGCTTAGTAGCTACCAAGTATGTGCAAGCGTACACCGCTCTCTTTTTCTCTGTGTTACCAGAGCATTTATCTTTCTGGAAAGAGTTGTACCTTTCTTTTTCCTGAACTATCTGTGCTTATCTAGGAGGTGCAAATAGCTGTTGTTTGGGATATATAATGCATAGAAGTTTTCAAAGTTTGGGAGAACAAACAGTGGGAAGACAATGTGTGATTTAAGGGTTGTCCAGTGTGTCTTCACAAAGTGTCTTCCTTGTGCAAAAGACTTGGAAAGATTTGGGATGATTTTGGTCACTTAATTAAAAAGTAACCTACACCCAGTTCACCCCCATTATATTATTGGGGAGGTTGTGATTAGTACTAGATTTCAGTGGAAGACTGTGACTTCAATTCTAGTGTTGATGGCAACTACCCAAGAAGATGATGGATAATTTCTATGCGACTGTAGCTCTTTTTTTTTTTTTGCCATGGGGCAAAACAAATGGTAAACAAACCAGTTTATCTGATTAACTCTTACATATGTCATTGTTTTCAGAGGCTCTGGGGACCCTGGCAAAAAGAAGCAGCACATCTGCCACATCCCAGGTTGTGGGAAAGTGTATGGGAAGACATCTCACTTGCGAGCTCACCTTCGATGGCATACTGGTGAACGGCCATTTGTTTGCTCATGGACGTATTGTGGCAAGCGTTTCACACGCAGTGATGAGCTACAACGACACAAGAGAACACACACTGGTAAGTGCAAGGAGCAACAAGTGCTGTGTGTAAGTTGAGGTGAAGGAGAGGTTTCAAAAGAGTTTTGTGTTGGGGTCTTCTTTGTTAACACAGCTATATAAGTCAAGCAACCTCTCAGTAAATTCAGAATAAATTTGAACATTTAAGTAAAGCATATGACACATCCCTTCCTGGTTTATTGCATGTAAAAGTGCTCCCTAGCACTTTGTAGTTTTTATATGATGGGTCAAGACTTGTCTACAGTTACAGCTATTATAAGCAGCATTGCTGCTTTAAAAAAATTGCAGTGGTACTTTGGAACAAATACCTCCTTGCCTTCAAAGTTTTAAAAATGAAATTAATGCTATAAAAATGCAGTGGGGATGTGGAGACAGAAAGTGCTTTGAAAATAACGTTTCCGGAATGTATTTGTGTTACTCAAAAACAACTCACTGTAATTGTAAATGAATATAAAACGGCAAATTTAAAAGTGCTAAATAGAAAGTAAGCAAAATAACACAGCTAGCAAACTTATATGTGTGATTATAAAACAGAAATAAATATTATTTAATTTGCTTTCTGCTTTAAGGGCTTGTAAAGGAGCCTTGAATTGAAAAATGAGAATCAGGGCATAAAGAGCCATATGAATGGGCAAATAATGCCCAACATGTGAGAACATTCAGTTGAGTAAAAAATTGCCAGTAATCAGTAATAAAACTGGACTTTTTTCAAACTGAGATCTAAGAATTGGTTTCTAATTTTGTGTATACTATTGTTTATATTGTAATATTTATGACTTTTATTGTAAGCCACCCAGAGTCATTTTGCAGTGTGAGATGGGCAACATTATAAATTTAATGACTAAATAAATAAAATAAAAAAACCTATACAAGGATATGGCATTTAAAATGTTTCAGTTTTGGAGGCCTACTTTGTAAAAACCTATTTGGATGTCTAATATTTGTTGAAGGTAGCAAAGTTGAAATATCTTCATAGAATGGGGAAAAGCAAGTGATTATAGGCATAGGCACTGGTATATTTGGATGGCATGAGACTGATGTCTGAGAAAATTTACTCTCCAAAAAGAAACCACAACAGGACACAGTTGCTAATGGGAAGACGTTGGACTGCTATGTTTTAAGAATGAAATGAGTGAATGGCTTCACGATTGTTTTCTTCCTTCAGGAGAGAAAAAATTTGCCTGTCCCGAGTGTCCCAAACGCTTCATGAGGAGCGACCATCTTTCTAAGCACATCAAGACCCACCAAAACAAGAAGGCAGGCGCACCTAACAGCATGGCTATGGACGTCTCCGCAGTCGCCATTGATGCGAATGCTTCTGCCGAGAACACCAGTGGAGCAGCACCTTCAGCCCTCATTGCAACCAATATGGTGGCCATGGAAGCCATCTGCCCAGAAGGCATCGCGCGCCTGGCAAGCAGTGGCATCAATGTCATGCAAGTGGCTGACCTCCAGTCGATCAACATCAGTGGCAATGGATTCTGAGGGTCTGTCTGATCTTGTATAAACAGGTGGATTCTCAAGATCCAAGAGATGCTTTTCATTACAGAAGTGAAAGAAGATGGGGACTCATCTGCCATATCTAGCTTTCAGATACCATTTCTGTCTCCCAGGAATATTGTGTGCAGAATAAGGTCTGCTTGCTGTATAGGTCAGCCTGGTGATGCCTAGAGTGAATACTTGGAAAATGGGGATGGCCCAGAACTGATCGATTAATTTTTGTTTTTGCTTTTTCTTCCCCTCCCCCATTAGGTCTCTTCACCTTTATGAGGTACCCCAATGCCATCATGCCTTGGTTCTAAATGTATATGATCATTGAAATACTTTTTAGCAGAAAAAAAATCTATATTATTATTATTATTATTATTGTAATTATATAAAATTATAAAATATGTTCTTTTGGATGAAAGAGATTAAAAAGTGCTGCAACCAAAGTCTTTGGTTGTAGTTCAGATGCCTTAACTTGGAACTTATTGAGCTGTTAAACGGCGCTCAGGCTTATGTTCAGATGCTATATTGCATTTTAATTTTAACTATAAAAATATATAATTTAGCTTTTCTTATGTTTAACTTTTAGGTGTGTCTTCCCCCCCCCCCCCCATGTTCTCTTCCCTTACTTGATTAGACTCTCATACCTACCTGTACCTTTTTAAAAAAAACTTACTTCCTGATAATTTCCACTTTTCTCTGTTTGGAGAAAGGAGTGTCTATTTAAGTCCCTGTCACCTTTTTTCCTACCCAAAGTGGTAGGGTCCATGACCCACTGTGTGTTCTGAACTTGCAAGGGAAAATGAGCCTAGGAAAGATGGAAACGTGACACACAATTTACATCCCTTCCCTTCCAAATGCATGAATTCAACTTTTAGCCCAAGGGGAATTCTTTTTAGTCCCTAGTGTAAAGCAGTGAATCCTCTTTGTTTAAAAGTATTTGTGCATGCATACAATCCAGGGGATCCACTCTAAGAATACCAGGAACCTTAAGGGTGTGGTAGAGAGATCTTTATATGTGTTATGGTTCAACTCAAGCCATTTTACTACAGCGCAAGTTGGAACTTTGGTATTGGACTCTGTTGTGCAAGATCTTGATAGATGCTGTGGCCATGTAGTTAAAGGGGGGAAAATGTAAGTTTGGGTTCTTTTAGCTTGAGATACTGCATTGCTGTGAAACACTAAGGGACTTGCCCAGTTCTTTCCAAATTGACACATGATCCAATATTTGGCTCAGTTGCTGGGCACTCCATTGAGAATAAATTATGAATTGGCTTTTGTATCTCCTATTTGTAACTTCTTTTTAGCAACTTAGTGCTTGCTAGCCAGCTTGCTCCCTTTTCGAGGTTACATATGAGAACAATTATTATGAGGAAATTGCAACAAAGGGAACTAAAGTGGAAGTTCAAATACCAAAGAAATAAGTGAAGAAGGCCAGTGCTTACAAGATTTTTTTAAAAAAAGTGATGGGGAGAAAAAGGGATGCTTGAGAGTATTTGCTGAATCTCTGTTAAGGAATGGGGCCTTATGACACTCATCTCCATCCCAGTAAGTCTTCAGACAGTTCCTAAAATCTCTTTTGTTTAGAGTGAACCACTTAGACAAATTGTTCAGTACCTTACCAGATTGTTCAGCTGATCAGTCCTATGTCCTTTTCCCTTTGCTACTTAAAACAAGGCAGCTCCTCTGTTAGCATGACAGATTTTGTTTTATTAAAGTATTGAGGGAAATATTTAATTGTTACATAGCCTTCATGAAGCTCCTGCCTCTTGCATACTTCAGTGCTGGTTATGTGCATGGTGAATTTCTACACCCCAGAAAGTTCACAAAAGGGTCCATGAATTGTTGGGGTATTATAGCTGGCCATTATATGTTGCTTCCATTGCTTTGCTCTGAAGTTTCCTCATCACTCCACTCCTCAGTAGCATAAAAGCCAGTTTATTATTATTTTTTCTCTGCCTTCAGTATAAAGTGTTGTGTTGGTAACATTTTGATGCCTCTCTTGCCATGTCCTGTCCTGTTTTCCTTTTATTGTGTTGACCCTCCTCCTCTCTGCATAAGTAGAGCTGAATTACAACATTGTTTTCATCAGGGACAGGGAGAAAATATCATTTTTCCTTCCTCAGGACAACGCTGGAGTTAAGATTAACAGTCTCCAAAATTATCCAGGTGCTTGCATCTGCGGATCCTTGGAGTCCCTTACCTGGAGTTGGATAGCGCTTTCACGATTTTGTGTGAGTTTTTAAAAAGAATATTCTTGTTTCACAAATGCTGCTTGTTGAGCTGAGAGAGGATGGAAACAAGACCAAAAATCATAAGCATCTCAAAGCATATCAAAAACAAGAAAGCCATGGTGTAAATTGTTGACTTCTGTAGTGCTTGTGAATTATTTGCACTGGTGAATTGATTTCGCTCAATCTATTTTGGGTAAGGTGAAATTATCAGTTGGTGCTTAGCCTTTTCCCTTTTTCTCTACAATTTCTCTATTCATTTTGATGAATTGGATAGGAAAAGGCAGACTTATACCAGTAATATAAGAAACATACCACAAATATAAGAAACATATAACAAATATAAAGCAGTGTACAACCAGGAGGACTGAATAAGTAACTCAAGCATTTTATTAAGAGCTTCCTTGTCACAGAAGTAGGGATTTGTGATCTTCCGGGTATTGCTGTTAGATCAGAGGTAAAGCAGATTGTATTTCTAATACAGTGCAAACTCAAAAGCAAGAGAATGTTTCAGGGTCTTGGATATTCCAGAGACTCAAGGATTGTAGTAGTCTGATAGAAGATGGTTTTTACTATGATAGATTTCAAGTACTGTAATACCATTACTGAAATATTGGATAAGACATTATTTGCCATGGTGACGGGAGCTTGATGTTCTAGATAAATTTAGCCCCAGAGAGTATGCAGCAATAAATAAATTGCCCCATACCTCAGGCTGTGGGCTTATTCTTGCTATTTTAAACCCCTTGTTTCAAGATTGTCTTAATAGCAGTTATTTCTTTGGGGGTGGGTGGGGGGAAGAGCAGTATGATATCTATGATGCCCAAATTGTCATTTGATTTTCAAATTTGGGAAAGGAGAAATATGTTCTTAAGAAAAAAAAAGAACTAAAAATGCTCCAGATCTCATGACATTTTTGTTTATACGCCCAAAACACCCACAGACTTATTATACACACAATATGTATATGCTTATGAAGGATTGCAGGATAGATAGTTCCCACTTTCGGAAAGAATAGCTTGACATTTTTTCCTCCTTTAAACTTCCCTATAATGCCAGATTGTGCTTGTTAATGGCATCCATTCTCAAGTATCTGTTTTCCTAGCAGATGTGGTGTTAATGAAATGCTGTTATGACCTCATCGTTCTTCCTCTGTTACAGAAAATACCACTAGCATTTTCTCAAGTGCTACACTGGTCTGTATAAAAGCCTGTCTCTATTCACATTTACACATTTTCACAACTGAGGAAATGGCATCCTTTTTAAAAATGCACTGGACGGTTCTTGCTATTTTGAACATTACTTTCTCACTCAGTTCAGTGTGACTTGTAGAAGGAATCCATCTATAATCTGTAAATGATTTTTTTTTGTCTTGACAGACTTTCTGAGTCTGGTGTCTCAGGTTGGCCATCACAGAAGATTTATGAGTCTCTTCTCGGCTCCTGTTTGTTTTCTAAAGAGCAATATTTAGTTTACAGCTATTGCTACAACTCAGGAAGCCAGGAGGAGGGTTCCTAGTTAGTGGTAGAAATCCAATAAATCTGTGAAGTGTGAACCCTTAAGGAAAGGGAAGATGCTATTATAAATCTCTTTACTTTCAAAGGGTAGAAATAAGGATAGAGGTGAACATTTTTATCCGTAATAATCTAAATCTGGAAAATGAGCTGGGTGCATGGAAGAATTCTATTTGGGGAATACTGGGGATTTTAGGTCCCTTGGAAGATGGCAGTATTTATTTCTCCTAAGTGGTGTAAACAGTATCACATTGCAGCACCCAGTGACAATTGCTATTTTTTGTGTGTGCCTCTTTTTGTCATAGGCTTTTTCTGTGTTTCTGCTAGAATTGAAAGAATTTTCTGCAACGTCCAAAGTAAATGTATGCATGGTGTATGCCAAATATTTAGCAGAGTATGGAGGAAAGTGGTCTTTACAAAGATTATATTGCATAGTAGCATTGAATTCCTTACATATGTGTCCCTCATTTCCCTACTCCCACTCCCCACTCTGACCTAAAAATGCTCTTTTGGTTTTCAACCAAGGAGAAATATTTAACTCAGGTCATTTTTTTTCTCTCTTTCTTTCGTGTATAAATAATATTGTCTGAAATAGGCTCTTATGTGTACTATCACTGAACATAATAGCAGTTACAGAAAAATTGTCAGAAAAACATGCAGTAAGTGCCTTTCCTGGAACTCAAAAAAAATAAAATAAAATCAAAATCAAACATATTCTATGGAAATTATCATCGGCTTGAGACCACCTCGGCTGCCTCTTTGGTAAGCCTGTGACACTTTTGGTAGCACTGTGTTGAAGTTCTAATTTTGCATTCCATTTAAACTCCTGATAGTTGTTTTTTTTTTAATGTCCTGAGACATGAATTGCCACCCGTACTGTAGCACCACTTAGATTTTTCTTCTGTCACAAAAGAGGTCTGCTTGCATCATTTGGTTTTAGCTCAGCAGACAAGAACTCGGAATCTTTAAAGTCTTAATGTAACCACGAGTGTTTATAAGAGATGTATTGCTATTTGATGTATAAGAGATATATGCCATTTGAAATAGTGCCCTTGGAGAAATTTGATCTCTCGGCATGGGTATCCATGTAGGAAAGTCTTTGGTGCAAAAGGATCTGGCCTACCTTATGTTTCCCTTTGGAGTCTTCTCATTTAGATTTTTTTTTAAAAAAAAAAGGTGTTGTCCACACTTTTAAGTGGCAGTGGCATCCCCATTTGGTGCCATCTTCCCCTCATTTTTCAGTTTCATTTTATAACATTGTTTGCAGTGACTGTTCTTGTGATCTGGTCAGAACGATAGCGTGATCCTTGGTTATCTGCTGGGCTGAGAATGTCTGGTGCTTCCAAAAGGTGGCCTCTGCTTACAAAGGGCACCGTTCAGTTTTCACACACACACAAACTAAAATAATATCCTTTGCTCTGTATGTGTACGCTCAGAACAAAGCTCAGTTATTTGTATGATCAGCACTATTGGCGGACTTGAGTTGTGTTTGGTTAAAGAAAAAAGAAAAGAGCATTCCTTTCCGGAGGCTACTGCTTTTAGGTGAGGTTTGTTGTCTTACTGAATACTTTCCCATCACAGTTGGAAGGGCTTCAGGAATTTTGAAAATGACTGTGTAGCGAGAGAGGGCAAGGTAGCCATTAATTGACGCATGCTGCATGTGTGACTGTGTCTCAATTCCAAGAATATTATTAATTGAAGATCGTTTAAACACGTAGTTGCAAGCTGGGTCTTGGAAAAGCTTTACTGAGCCTCAGTTTATACAAACTGGCCTTAATATAAAATGTGTACATAAAAGGAACCTCCTCCTTTCAGATGGTAAAACCTGTTTAATTTTTATATTATCTTAAAATTACTTGCAGTGCTGTTTTTTGGAATAAAATGTGCCTTTCCTTTTATAAACAAGAATTGTATATAGTTAAGCCAATGCCATCAGCCTTAAGAGATCTCTAGCATTTTGTGCCTTGAGCCAGACTTTTCTATATTAAAATCTTGTCACAATCCAGTTTAAATGGTCCATAAGTGTCCAGTAATTAATTTCATTTTCCTAATCCACTGGCAAAAGGATGAGCACTTGCTTTTCACATGCTTTGTGGTGGTGGTTGGGCAGGAGGGAATTTCGGCTCAGATTCCATGAAATAATGCATGTACTTTTATATCATCTCCAATAGCTTGTAATTCTCTTCCATAGTAACATGGTTGCCTCTATATTTGTTCCCAGGAAGTGAGAAGTGATCTAAGGTGGATGCATTTTTTTAATTATTATTTTTGTTTTCCTGGTGCTTATAGCACAGCTCTGCAGTCACTTAAGCCAACCTGTAACACTGGCAATAAAATAATTTTGTCTATTCTATGTAAAAGACTGTTTGTTTTATCTTGTAATAATGTATATGCTTTTTTTTAAAAAAAATCCAATTACCTATGTAATGATGTCTGAGACACTTTTAAAAAGTGCTATTTTTGTACAAAGATTAAAATAGTTTGCCTCCTTTGTATACTGATTACATTTTTTAAATGAAAGGAATAAACAAGTATCTACAGAGTTTGTATTTAATCTGGCTGGCCATATGGATTGTGTATGTCTTTTCTCTTCTACTTTGCCCCAGTATTTTGCTATAACTCGCTGAAAAATCGTGGTTTCATATTGTTTCATGTTTCTAGTTATTTTACATTGCTGGCTTCATATTTTACTAATGTGGACACTGACAGTCAAATATTAAATATCTAATAGTGTTCCTAAAACATTTAGATACAATACTGAACTGCAGTCTTCCTTAATTTTCTAAGGATACTTATAGGATCCACATGAGGCTCGGAGTCATTGTTGAAAACAAATGAGATGCTGAAGCAACATTATCTTAGAATACAATTACAAAAGTGAAAAATTTTCATGGGTAAGAAATTTATACAGTAAAAAAAATTACATGACAACGGAATGTGGTCAAAATATGTCCCTTTAGAAGTGTTTTAACTGGTATATCTTAAGTCAGCGATCAAGTTCTTCAGTGCATTTGATAAAAGGAAAGCATATGAATATAAACAAAGCCATAAGATTTGTTTTCTGTAAAACAATACTCTTTAATTGACAACTATCAAAGAGAAAGCCACTTCCCCTCCAATATACAGGGAGCAAACCCCACGCTAACCCGCACTGATGGTGTTACCTAGCTGGGTGATGAAATGTTTGCAAGCAAACAACCAAGCTCATAGGGCACCAAGGACTCCACAGTTCAATTCTGAGCTACATTTATTCTCTTCTATTGGTAAAGCTTTGCAGCTAAGGCAGGACTAGAAACTAGAAATCATGAATTCCTGGTTTCTACCCTGATGTCTTCATCACTACACCCAACTGTCCCCATAACTCTGGGTGTTGATTTTCTTCTAAATGTACCAAAGTATGGGAATTTTGATTCTTCGAAGCACTCGCTCACCTTTTCTTCTCTTGGGGGTTACTTTTTCCAATCTATTAAAATATTTTCTTTTTAAATCCATCCCTTTCTTGTGTTGCTGATTTTATTATTAGCCATTGCTGATTAAGTCCATAACAGATTAATTTGATTTAGGATTGAGATTCAAATAGAACCCTGGTTGAAAAGCAGTCGCTACAAAAGTGAGGAAGAGGACTCAACGCACTCTGGGAAGGGGAAGATTTCTGCTCCCATCCCCAAAAGGAGGAAGTGATGCAATAAGTGATTGGAGACTTCCTACTTTGAGACACAGAAGCAACAATTCGTTAGTCAAATAGTTTTGTCAAGTATCCCTATTTTCTGGGAGACCTACTCTGTACAGATAGCCCTTGATTTACAATCATTCATTTAATGACCATTCAAAGTTACAATGGCATTGGAAATTTCAAGTGAGTTGACAGTTTTTCACACTTTCACACAATCGTTGCAGCATGCCTGTGGTCATGTGATCAAAATTTGGAGGCTTGGCAACTGGCATGTGTTTATGACAGTTGTAGTGTCCCCCTTGGTCATGTGATCACCTTTTGCGAACTTTCTGACAAGCAAAGTCAATGGGGGAAGGCAGATTCACTTAAGAACCATGTTACTAACTTAACAACTGGAGTGATTCATTTAACAACTGGCAAGAAAAGTCATAAAGTGGGGCAAAACTCATTGAACAATTGTCTTGCTTAGCAACAGTCATTGTGGACCCAATTGTCGTAAGTCGAGTGCTATCCGTATCATTTTTCCACAGAGTGAAAATAATACACATTTTAAGTTAAGGGTAGGAGATAGAAAGAAACATCATAAAGTGAAAATGAAATAAAAAGAGGAAAAGAAGAGGAAAAATAAGATGCTACCAATCTTCATTAACAACAGTTATATTTTATTGTCTCTGGTCACATCAGAGTTTCCTTTCTAATCCTCAAATCTATACATTATCAGTTGATTTCTTTTTTTTTCAGTAAAAAGTCCGTAAGGGTTTCCAGAGACTGATACAATAATTCATCTTTTTCTAAGTAAACTATTTTGCCATCCCTGTGCTTACGTCACAAACCATTTCTTCATTCTGGGTGTTTCAGAATCTTTCCATTATTTGTACATTATTATTTGTCTTGCAACAGTGATCATATATAAAAATAATCTTCCAGTTTTTTTCTAGTTGTCTCTCCATTAATCCCAATGAAACATGGTTTCAGTTAAATCTTTGTCTTTAAAATTGTTTGTAATCAATATATGTACTTGAACCCAAAATTTTCTGTCTTTTACAAGTTCTCCAAAGATGATAAAATGATCCTCAATGTTGTCCATGTTTTCAGTCTTGAGGTACAGTCTAGATTATTTTCCTGGAATCATATATTAACAGCATATGATATTTTGTAAAAATACTCTGGTGGATTAAAATAATGTGAATTTCAATCCTCTCAACCACATGTTCTCCCGCTGTTGCAACAATATGTGATGACCAAAATGTTTAGCCTGTTTTATCATTAGTTCTTTCACTTGTTCCTCTTCCATTTCAAATTTCAGCAAGAGTTTATACATTTTGGCAATTATATGTTCGTTGTTTGTACATAATTCAACTTGAAATTCGGTCTGCAATTCCAAATGTTTTTGGCCCTGTTATGTTGTGCCACTGAAAATTCAATTAAATTATTCTCTTGATTTCATCTTATATTGGGGCACATGCTCTGTGCTCACTGACCATTATCTCTTTTTCCTGATCCATGTGGGAACATATATGAAAGGACTATGAAATCCTGGGCAGGAGGCTGAACGGCCTGGAAGCCCAAGTGATGTTTTCTTTACTCTATAACATTAAAGAACTTGGGAATAGAGAAAACAATATTGGAAATAAACAGCTGGCCGTACAGTAGGTGCCATTAGTAAGGTTTTGGGTGATTTTATACTTGGGAAGTGCTTCTGAGATTCTGGCAATAGATGAACTGTATCTTACAGGAAGTGGGAAAATGTGTTTAGAAGGCAAACTTCATCCAGATAGCTATAAATTGAACCCTGTGGTGTGTGTATGTGTGGAGAGGAAGCCCAAGAAGTGGTATCCTTGTGGATCACAAGCTACAGAGTAATTGCAAAAAGCAATCCTAGGCTGCATCAACAGAAACATAGGTCAAGAAAAGTCATCGTTTTACTCTCTTCTGCATTAGTTGGATCACACCTAGAACACTGGATCCTTTTCTGGGCCCTGCATTTAAGGAAGAATGGTAACACGTTGCAGGACAGCAATCTGATGAAGGAGCCTGGAAAGAATAAGCTACGAGGTATGGTTGGAGAGGCAGAATATATTTAACCGGGAAAGAGTGTAGGCGGAAAGAAGATTGTCATGCAAAATGTAGAGCTGAGTTGTTTCTGGAGTAAAGCATGAGGAAAAATTTCCTAGTGATAGCACTACAAGAAAGTCCTATGAAAGCTGGCAGACTACTTCACTGGAGGATATTTAAACTGGATGGCCATTTGTTGGGAACGCCGTAGGTGTGGATTTCTAATGAATTCAAGTCCCTTCCAACCCTTTTGTATTCTGATTGTGTGACTCTATTTTTATAGACCAACACCAGTTTTTTTAGAAGGGATCATTTTTGACTCAGCCTTCCATCCTTCCAAGGTCGGTCAAACGGGGACCCAGATTGTTGGGGGCAATATGCTGACTCTATAAACAGCTTAGAGGGGGCTGTAAAACACTGAAGCGGTATATAAGTCTATTGCTATTTTCATACTAGAAGGTAGTCTGGGTTACTTTACGTGGAAGTAAGTTTTCTCTTAGCATGCTGCAATATTGTGTCCTCCATTTCTCCGACTTATAGACAGGATAATTCTCACGTGACAAACTTGATAAAAACAAATATATAAAGATTAAAAGCAAGGTATGACTTCCAGCTGAATACCGTAATGATTTGAGTCAGAGTGTCCTATCCAAACATGGCTGTTTTTACACTGCAATTAACTCAAGAGGGCAGCATTGCTATGTTGGCTGTAGGAAAGTTGGCTGTTCTTACACCACCATGAATAGTTTTGGAAATCTAGAATAAAAACGAGGACCAGAAAAAAGTGTATACAGAGGGGGACCGGTATTTTAAAAACCTGTAGAAAAAGATTAGTTGTAGGTATTTGGAGAGAATTTGATCGAGGCCTTGGCCGAAATGATAATTTTAACTCAGATCAAAAGGGCAAAACCTGTTTGAGGTTTTCCTGGAGAAATCTGTGACTGCTTGTAGTTTATGTACTGTAAATAAAACAGCGGGCTTTATAATCCAGATTATATTCTTGGAAGCAAGAGATCATTTGTATTTCCCCCCCCAGGGTTTTCTGTCTGCTGCTTGCTGGGATTTATTGAAAGATTTTGGGGATTGATCAAGATACTAATGCTCTTGAGATAATCAAGGTCATTTAACCACTACTTATGGATGGATAGCTATGGCCTTCTGGATTAATCATCAGTCCCAACAGCTCCAGCCAGGTAAGGAAAGACCAGTTTCCTTTCCCCCTGAGCTGTCATAACTAAGCTCTGCAATTTTGAGATGATTCTTTGTCATTTTACACCACTTCCCACAAAATGAGAATCTTGAGCATTCTAGTGCAAGTAAAGTAAGAGCCCGCTCTTGATAGACACCCATGTCCTTATTCGAGGAATATTTATTGTTCTTAACATGAGTAAATACAGGCAAACCTGGGAAGGACCAGCGCTGAGTACTGAAAAGGGAGGAGTATGCTTTGACTACAGCAAAGTTATTTATCAACCTGAATATGACAGAGCATTGAGATGGTCATAAAGTAAAGCGAAGTGGAGCTGGAAAAACCAATGCATTCCGCAGACGTATTTACACCACCAACCAAAGCTGCTTCAGCTCTATTTATGCCACTGTGGGATTGTGTTTTTTAAACTACCAAAAAGAAATAGGAGAATACAGAAACTCTTGCATACTGTACTATTGGATGGGGAAATGGTATTCGAGGTAACTGAAACAAATACACTCTTTAAGATGTAGCTTTGGATAAAACCAACCAGAGGCCAATCACCAGATATAGATCAGGCTTCCCTCATCTTTGTGGGTATACTTGGACTTTACTTCCCAGGCATCATGGCTAAAATATAGCCTTAAGAGCAGCTCTAATGTCTAGCCAAATGGCCTAGTAGCTATGAATGCTTGGAGTTGCATTCCATATTTCATGGAGATGACCAAGCTTGGGAAATACACGTTTCTTATGGGAAGAATGAAAACTGTTGTCCCGTGCTATCACGGCAATGTTGATTAATTTCCAACAAAATTCTAAATACCTTGGGAATTTCAATGGAAAAGTATGTGGTGTAAAGACTTTCAGAATAACAAGAGTTGGAAGAGACCTTGGAGGTCATCTAGTCCAAACCCCTGCTCAAGTAGGAGACCCTATGCCATTTCAGACAAATGGCTGTCCAATCTCTTCCTACAGATTTCTAGTGATGGAGCACCCACAACTTGTGGAGGCATGTTGTTTCGCTAATTAATTATTCTCAGTCAGGAAATTTCTCCTTAGCTTTAGATGGGATTTCTCCTTGACAAGTTTCCATTGGTTATTTCTTGTCCTGCCTTAAGGTGCCTTTTTTATCTTTTAAAAGTCGCCACGGGACATATTCTAATGCCAAAATGCAGATTTTTTAATTATAAATTTTATACAAATAGTTTCTTTTTTTACACATGTGTCCATTCACGGTAGTACATGATTAGAGCACAGTGCTTGCAATCAGATACCCATTCAATTAATAATCTTTTTAATAACCTGTCCATAAGAAAACCTTTGTCATTACATTGTAGCTGACCTCATGTACAGGTAGTCCTCAACTTAGAACAGTTCATTTAATGACCATTCGAAGTTACAATGGCACTGAAAAAAGTGACTTATGACCATTTTTTGCACTTATGACCACTGCAGTATCTCCATGGTCACGTGATCAAAATTCAGATGCTTGGCAACTGACTCATATTTATGATGGTTGGAGTGTTCTGGGGTCATGTGTTCATCTTTTGTGATCTTCTGACCAACAAAGTCAATAGGAAAGCCAGATTCACTTAACAACCCTGTTACTAACTGAACAACTGCAGTGATTTGCTTAACAAATGTGGCAAGAAAAGTCCTAAAATGGAGCAAAACTCACTTAACAAATTTCTCACTTAGCAACATAAATGTTGGGCTCAATTGTGGTCATAAGTCGAGGACTACCTGTACAGAGACAGTTGTATGTAGCAGCTGACCATAATTTTTTTCCCACATCACTTGAAACTTCATTCTGACTGTAACAGTAATGAATTCAGGGACGTTCCTCTCTCTCTACAGTAATTAAAAACTGAACGTGGCTCTTTAGAATAATAGTCATAACAGTCATTATATTCTCTGTCCATTTGTATGGTGTGCTATGAAAAAGTTTTATGCATGTGTCTATGTACCTGACTTTTTTAATACAGAGAGATTTCCGTTATACAGAAAATGAACTAAAACCTGGGAGAAAGTAATTGGCCTGTCAGTTCCCCAGATCAGCCCCCTCCAACCTGATGCCCTATAGATAAGCTTCAACTACATCTCCCAAATTCTAGAATGGTCAAGAATCCAGGGAGTTGTAAAGGCAGCAATTCTGGCAATGCTAGGATATCTAGAATACTGCATCCCGTTTTGGTCACCACACTATAAAAAATGATGTTGGGATTCTATTTTTTTTTTATTTCTTTATTATATTTTCATTATTAAAAAGTAACAGAAAAAAAAACAATACAAAAATTTTTCCCCC
>JANHZT010004165.1:123458-135680 GCA_032468215.1 Stegonotus admiraltiensis | reverse complement strand
AGTGGGGAGGGAATGGAGATTTTGCAGTATCCTTTCCCTGCCACACCCACCAAGCCACACCCACCAAGCCACACCACGCCCACCAAGCCATGCCAACAGAACCAGTAGTAAAAAGTTTGAATTCCACCACTGACTCTTGGGCAATATTTTTCCTGTCCTTAGATAGTGGCCCGAGTTCAAGGCAGAAGCTGAGAACAAAAATACTGCATGGCTGATGGAGGTTTGGGAGTATTAGCTAATTGAGAGGTGGAAATGACAAGAGCCCTGATGCCCTTTTGCTCTTAGGGCAGCACAACAAACCTTGGACCCAATCTAGATGCAGTAAAAGGAATGAAAGGGATTAATTCAGGGGTGGGGAACTATGGCTCTTTTATGACACGTGGACTTCAATTCCTGGAATTCCTGAGCCAGCCTTGAATTTTGGGAGTTGAAGTCCACAAGTCATAAAAGGGCCATAGTTCACCACCTCTGGATTAATCTAACAAAAAAAAGATAGCCAAAAAGATAGTAATATTGCAGGAGCAACTGTCATGGGGACAAATTCATCAGGTGATTATCGCAGGAGAAGATGGAACAAGCTCCTAGAGAACTTTAATGGAGAGAAAAGATTTGAGGTTAAAGACAAGAGGGGAGGCTCAGTGAACAGAACCATGATCTTTTAACGACAGCAAGGAGAATAGAAGTTAAGTCTGGATCCACTGGTAGAACTCTGGGTATTTTACATTAGTTCATTAAAAATTTCATTCCCTATTTATTAGTGGCAGGAGAAACAAAATAACTCCCTTGCCTTGTGCTAAAAATAGTTGAAATAGGAGGAGCTTGGCGTAACCAATGGTAGATTTTGCTTTGAAAAGGAGGGTTCTTATACACTAAATGAAAGCCTGATTTCAGAATTGGATGTCTCTTTGCAGTTGGGGGGTATCAAAATTCTCTTTTAAAAAATTAGCTTTCTCAAGTCCAAAGTCTGGCTAGTTATGTGCAGAGAAATCACGTTCTCCAACATCTGTATGAGAGATGGGTTCTCATTAGAATGACTAGCCACAAAAGCTCTGTTGAAATTCCTTATTCCAGATACAGGAGGCTTATTTGCACCCCGTGTCACACCTCCTGCAATAGCTTTTGCTATGCCTTCCAGATGCATTGGATTCCCAGGTCTTCATCAGCACAGGCTGGGAGGGATGCGAACTGCAAACATCTAGAACAGTGGTTCTTAACCTTCCTAATGCCGTGACCCTTTAATACAGTTCCTTATGTTGTGGTGACCCCCAACCATAAAATTATTCCTAAGACCATTGAAAATATGTGTTTTCCGATGGTCTTAGGCGACCCCTGTGAAAGGGTCATTCGACCCCCAAAGGGGTCCCAACCCACACGTTGAGAACCACTGATCTAGAATAAGACACTAGGAAGGAAGTTAAATATGAGCCAACAACATGTTGGCAGCAGCCAAAACATCCAATGCAATCCTAGGCTGCATTAATAGAGAGAGAGAATCAAGATCATATGAAGTACTAGTACCACTTTATAAAGCCTTAGTAAGACCACACTTTGAATAGTATATCCAGTTTTGGTCACCACAATACAAAAAAGATGTTGAGACTCTGGAAAGAGGGCAGGGAAGAGCAACAAAGATGATTAGAGGTCTGGAGGCTAAAACATATGAATGGTTGCAGGAACTGGGTTTGTCTAGTCTAGTGAAAAGAAGGACAAGGAGAGACATGATAGCACTGTTCCAGTATTTGAGGGGCTGCCACAAACAAGAAGGGTTCAACCTATTTTCCAAAGCACCAGAAGGCAAGACAAGAAACAATGGATGGAAACTAATCAAGGACAGAAGCAACCTAGAACTAAGGAGAAATTTCCTGACAGAACAGTTAACCAGTGGAATGGCTTGCCTTCGTAAGTTATGGGTGCCCCAACATTGGAGGCTTTCAAGAAGAGACTGGAAAGCCATTTGTCTGAAATGGTATAGGATCTCCTGCTCAAGCAGAGGGTTGCACTAGGAGACCTCCAAGGCCCCTTCCAACTCTGTTATTCTAGGTTCTAAGTCTTCTAGTAGGGGTTCCTCTTGTCTCTTCCTGACAATTGCTGTTTCTCTTCTCTCTCCTGTCCCCTAGGTAGCTATTTCCTTGCAAGAGCTCCTGGAAGACTGTTGGGACCCTGAACCAGAGGCTCGTCTGCAAGCTGAGTGTGCTGTACAAAGGCTGCAAAGGCTGGGCACTGAGGATCTGGTGAACGAGTACTGAGGTCAAAGCATTTTAGGCTTTCCATTCAGATTTGCTTGGACTTCTTTGCTTAGAAGAACTTTATGTTTGGCTGAGAAGAGCAAGAGGCCTTTAAGAGAAGTCCATCCAGGTCCATTTTCTCAATAGGACCCTACTGGGACATTGTCAGAGTGGATGCGTTTTTATAAGTGCTATCCACTAAATCAACTTGAATTGTATTTGTTAACTACTGTTAACCTGGGGGCCATACTATATCAAGCCTCTGACCTTGGAATTTTCATCATTTCAGTTCCTCCATATAGCACAATATCTTTCCGGAACTTTAAGCACTCTTTCTTCAAAATAACTCCAAGTGAACCCAATGGGATATTTCTGAACAGGTACTAGATGCATAGTTTATAGCAGGGGTGTCAAACTGAAGGCCCGCAGGCCAGATCTGGTATGCAATGTGGTCGGATCTGGCCCACGAGGCTGTCCTGGTCTACCCAGTGTGAAGAGGAAAGATCGGGACAATGTAGCTTCAGTCTGGTCTACCCAATGCCAGCAGTTTGGGGAGTGGTGTCAAGTTTGCGGAGTGGCATCAAGCACACCCACCCAGTCAGCCACACCCACTAAGTTGGCCATGCCCACCCACTCCCTGAGGTCAACCACAGTCCTGATGTGGCCCTCAATGAAATTGAGTTTGATACTCCTGGTTTATAGCATGTGTTATCCAAATGTAAAAATTAGTTTTAAACAAAGAATTCAGATTCCTAAGACTTTTCTCCGGAATTGCTGAAAATTATGGAGGTGCAGCCCAACATATCTAAAGGACATACAACTGGAAAAGACCGAGAACCCAGATTGTTGGGGGGCAATATGTTGACTCTGTAAACTGCTTAAGAGAGGGCTGTAAAGCACTGTGAAGCGGTATATTAGTGCTATTGCTATTCTCTTCCACTGAAAAAAAAATCCATTCTTCTGTCTGCATCCAACTCAGTACCTCTACACTAGGGGTGTCAAACTGGATTTCTTTGAGGGCCAGATCAGCATTATAGTTCTCCTCTGTGGGCCGGCAGAGTTAGAGGCACTAAAAAAAAGTGACTTATGGCCATTTTCCACACTTACAACTGTTGCACACTATCCCCAGTCACCTCATCAAAATTCAGACGCTTGGCAACTGATTGGAAGCTGGGGCAGGGGTGATACAGGACGGAAGCCTCCTGAAGCACCCTGCCAGCCAAAACGGGGCACGGGAGGGCTGCATGCAGCTTCCCCGCACCTTGTTTTCACCTTCTATGGCCTCCTGCAGCACTCTGCCGGCTGAAAATGGGCCGTTTTTGGACAGCAGAGGCACCGCGGGCAAGTCTTTTGATATTTCCAGGATAGCCCCATGGGCCGGATTTAAGCACCCCACGGGCCTCGAGTTTGACACCTCCCTCTTTGCAATAATTTGTTACCAAAAAATTGTTCAAGATTGTTTGGGATTATATGTCCTAGTTGAAGAGGGACAGTCATTAACTTGATGCAGTTTTTGTCTGATGGGCTGTCCAGTCTATACCTGTTTTAAAAAGAGAGCAGGAGGGAAGGGAGTCTTCAAGCAGACCATCCAGAATGAGGGAACCAAGTCACCTAATCACCACCAGAAGGTGGTGAGACCTCAGACCTCCTATATTTATATTAGAAATCTTTTTTTTCCCTTAGCTTTCATCCAGATTTATAAAGAAGCACATGCAGACATGTATATTTCTTTTCTTTTGTTGTTTGGTGATTTTTTTTTTTGGTCATGTATTCTTTTGTGATCCGTTCCCCTTTTCATTTAATTTTGTTTTAAAATTAAAAGCTTCATCCAAGGCTGTTTTTAGTTTATCTCTCCAGAATGTAATGCAAGGTCAGCGTTGAACAAATATATCAACTAGTAATCTAGGTTTTACATTGATTTAAAACATGCATATCCCCCTCTGCCATTAAGATGCTCACAAGCAGATGACAGTAGGGGTGGGTTCTACTTACTTTTACTACCGGTTTGCAATGGGGCCGCGCACATGTGCAGCCGCAGAAGCATTTTGATGATGTCGGGGTTGGTGGGTGGAACCTCCCGCCAGTTTTACTTCTGGTTCTGTAGAATTGGTGCGAACCGGAGGCAACCCACCACTGGATGACAGCAACTTAAGCATTCCCATTTTAATGCATAAAACATAATAAAAACAACCATAGAAAACAACCCCCCCCCATTTTTAAAAATAAAAATTAGGAAATTTAAAGCATTTGCAATTTGATAAACCAGCTGGTGGAAGTGTGGTAGGAAGGGGATGAAGGCATTCCTCTAGGAAGCCAGCCTCATTCCAGATATATTGGGACTATCAATTCCATAATCCCTAGCCAGGTTTTGGGAATACACTAAATTGGGAATGTTCTTCCATTTCCTAGCCAAAGACATGAGAGGCTGAGGAATGGAGTGGTTCATGGATTAAAGATGGGATGGGGAGACACGTTTAACCAACTGGGGTTACTCAACAGGGCAACTGTGATGGAGCCTTTGAGAATCCAGAGAATGCAATAATAAACTAAATGAACAGAATTCAAACATCTAGCAGATTTAACAAGAGGACACACCCAGTACAGGAAGTCCTCAGCTTACGACAGTTCATTTGGAGACCTTTTGAAGTTACAACGGCACTAAAAAAAAGTGACTTATGACCATTTTTCACACAACCGTGGCAGCATCCCCATGGTCATGTGATCAAAAGTCAGATGGTCACATTTATGACGGTTGCAGGTAGCGTTCTGGGGTCATGGAATCCCCTTTTGCCAAGCAAAGTCAGTGAGGAGGCCAGATTCACTTAACAGCGGTGTTATTAACTTAATTGCAGTAATTCACTTAACAACAGTGGCAAGAAAGGTTGTAAAATGGGACATAACTCACAACAACTGTCTCGCTTAGCAACAGAAATGATGGGCTCAAGTGTGGACTACCTGTAGTGTATCTAGTGTACAATATAGCGCATCCATCTAGCTGTAAACCCAGCATGGCATTTTGTTGTAAACCTTGTAGTAACCAACTGGTGCAGGACAGTCAAGGGTGGGGCTGGGAGACAGATGCCACCTTTGGGAGTTTGAGGCACTAACACGAGGCTGTCTTAAAGCGACCCTTTGAGATAAGACAGCAGGCAACATGCTGTGTGGTGTGTGTGTGTGTGTGTGTGAATTGTCAGGATGATGGCAGAGGCATAGCCACGAAGTGATTATGTCATTCGTACAAGCCTGTTCCATCTAGCAGTCACAATTACAATAAACATGCCAGAGGAAAATTTATTTCCCCAGAGACGGCACTACAACATTGTGAAATTCAATTGCTTTGGCGATAAGATCTTATGCAGCGCATCTGTTTTCTTTCTTTACCTTGCCCCAATAAGGTAAAGGAACCAGCGTGGATCATAATAGGAGAGCTGAATAAGGATGGACAGGGTTCAAATCTCCCTGTGTCCACAACAACTATACTTGGATGACTTCCCTCTAATCTCCTTCCCTTCAAATGGAATCGCCACACATTCAACTTCCAGGAAGGAGACCGAGGAGGTCTGAGAAAGTAAAAGATTCCCTGTGAGCCATTTCAAGACCACAGGATGAAAGCAAAAAATAAAAGAGCGCAAGATTCAGCTGCTCAGCTTTTGTTCTCCTTTTGCCCTTCAGCTGTCGAACAGAATTGCATTCTTGCCATCTCATCAGAAGAGAAAAGGCCGATTTGTTACTATATCATGCACCAAGCTGCTTGGCCAGATGCCAACAGCCACCAGAAATGCAAGGCCTCTGTCCTTGACGCAGATGCTTACATATACAGGCTCCGCTCTTCGTACTGGAGCCCCAGATTTTCTTTATATAGCCAGCGAGAGGAGTGAATCACTGTTAGAAGCAAACCTGTTATTCTGACACAAGCGGTATTTTGAATATTTTTAGGGAATTATACGAACATGCGCTGCCGGTTATGGGGATTTGTGATTTACCAGAAGCATTTCCTGTGCACGTATTCACCGAATGTGGAATCCTTACGTCTGATTTTTGTACAAGCATTGTAAAAAAAAAACATTTTAAAAGCTGAAAATGTAACACCATGCAATAGAAATCTTTTTTTGAAAAAGATAAAAATAGAATTTTTTTAAAAAGGGAGTAAAAATTAGAATCGTTAAAATATAGAACCATCCGGGGAGGAAATAATGACTGGAAAAGCTCACATTAAAAAAAAAATTAGGATATCTAAAGCACTTTAGATCCAATTTTGGTATAGTGGTCAAGTCCCACCTTAGCACAAAACCAACTGGATGACCTTGGTCTGGTCAGTTTCTCTCAGCCCTAAGAAGCAGGCAAGGGCAAACCACATCTGAAAAACCTTGCCAAGAAAACATCAGGGATTAGTTAAGATGGTTGCCAGGAGTTAACACTGACTCAAAGCAAGGCACACGTACACACACAGATAAGCAGCCTAGACTTGCCTCTGTGGCTGAGACAGCATACAGGTTCATTAAATACAGTACATATTCTTTTCCATACAAATCACATCAAGCCAAATCCAGAACAGACCATTTTAGGACCGATCCAAGTGAACCCAGTCTGTTCTCCAGGGTAAGTAGAACTCAGAAAGAACAGACCGAATCTGCCATCTACAGTAATTTCCCCATTGCATAATGGTAGAAGTGAGCCCAAATTTACAATAGGTCTAAATGAGATGATGTTAACTAAAGAAAAAAAAAACATTTGTTATTAAAAGTCCCCCCCGCCCCCGGAAGTATATTTATTGCTCTTTTCTCTATCCTTCCTCCCCCTCCCTATACTCAGTCCAATAATATGGGGCAAGGAAATGGGATACTCTCCTTGGATCACATTTCTGCCAGGGGAAACAGGCGTGGATGTCATGTTGGTAGCAGGCTCCATTCCTTAACGCTGGCCAAGGTTTCAGAACGCTGAGGGGCTAAAAATAGATTTTTGCTCCAGGATTTGTAGGAGGCAAACGCTCTTTAATCTGTGCCTGCATGATGGACTGCACAGTGCAAATATAACTCTTTACCTCACTGGATTTTCAAGGGTTCTCTGGACCCTTGAATTAAACCAGGGGGGAAAAAACACACCAAAACCTTGAACTACATTTAAGGCACACATCTGAACCACTTAGAAGCTCAGTTTTAAAAATGTGGGGCATATGGAGATGATCACAAAACGCATCATGCAGGAAGCAGAAGGGAAAAAGATGTTGAGACTTTGGAAAAAGTGCAAAGGAACAACTAAGACGATTAAAGGTCTGGAGACAAAAATGTATGAAGAACGATTGCAGGAATTGGATATGGCTAGTCTGGAGAAAAGAAGGACTAAAGGTGGCATGACAGCAATATTCCAGCATTTGAGGGATTGCCACAAGGAAGAGGGGGTCAACTTATTTTCCAAAGCACCAGAAGGCAAAACACGAAACAATGGATGAAAACTACTGTATTTTTTGGAGTATAAGACGCACCTTTTCCCCCCAAAAAAGAGGGTGAAAATCTGGGTGTGTCTTACACTCCGTATGTAGCCCTGCCCAGCCTGGCAAACAGAGATTTCAGAGGCTGAAAAAAAGCCTCTGAAAGAAGCTTCAGAAAAAAAAGCCTCAGAAACGAAGCTTCAGAAAAAAAGCCTCCAAACAGAGCTTCAGAAAAAAAGCCTCTGAAAGACTTTTATCTAAAATAATATGGCAAGCAACAAAAGAAGAATCAGTAAAGGTTCTAACCAAACTATGCTAACAAATCTGGAGAATGACACAATAACCAGCAGATCAGAAGAGGTTAATCTATATACCAATACCAAAGAAAGGAGATTGAACAGATAGTCCTTCAGAAAAAAAGCCTCCAAACTGAGCTTCAGAAAAAAAGCCTTTTTTTCTGAAGCTCTGTTTCGGGGGCTTTCAGAGACAGAAAAAAAAGTTTTTTTTGAAAGAGAGTTTCCGAAGTTTCAGAGGCAGAAAAAAAGCAAGGCACAGAGCTCACAGCCAATGAACCTGTTGCTAAAATTCACCTCTGGGAACAGCTGATTGGGGGTATTTTGGGATGCCAATCTACCCGTCAATCAGCTTTTTAAAAATTTTCCTCCCCCAAAACTAAGGTGCGTCTTATACTCCGAAAAATACAGGTAAGTGTTTTTTGTCAGGGCAACCTGGTCTACCCAATTATGGGACAGAGCATACTGCTTTCGCCAGGTACCCCAATGTAGTTATTTTTTAAGTGAAAAAGTAGGTAGCACAGAGAAAGAAAAAAAAATTAAAAAGATTCTGCTGGGTTTCCAATCAATAACTTTCTGTATGATCGAAAAGTATTATATCAGCTGTCCTATTAGAGAGTTAGTGATGAAGGCAGCTCTAGAAGATGTTAGAGGCTTGTTGTGCCTGTGTGTATGTCTATTTTGATGCTTTCACTTAGTATATATACATTTTTAGGTGTACATGTGTGTGCATATGACACATATAACATAGATAAAGATACATGCACATCTATGTACAGTATCTCTATATCCATATCTCTATATTTTCCTACCTACAGGAAGAAAAGCATTTTGCAATTGTTTTGCAGGAGTAGAAAATCGAGAACAGTGGCAAGTTAATTATGGAGTAGGAACTCTGGACGTATTCAACCTGACAAGTCAACTACTGAAACAACCCAATCTGGACAATATTTTCTTTAGCTGGTTGGCTTGATGCTAACTAGCATCAACATCAGCAGTAGTTTAATACTCCCTTCTGTTTTAGGGAGTAATGCAGATATGCCCATTGCAACAGAAAACACTAGTTTCATTCTAGTTTGAAATCAGCTCAGTCAGGAAAAAAAAAATCTGACTTTTTTCTCGAAAGAGTCAACATCCTTTAATTAGACAGGGCAAGAACCACATTGAATAAAGCAAAGGCCTCATGTGGAGGCGCTGCAGCTCATTTCCAAAAAATATTCAGCTGTATCACATTTTTCATGGGATTAAGTCAATAGTTCACCAACGTTTTCAGACTACACTGTACAGATACACAATATTCTATCCCTATCCCCATTTTGTGTAGGCAAATAAAATGTGTGTGTGTGTGTGTGCGTGCGTGCGTGTGGGGATTAACTCTTTCTTTCCTTCTCAATAAGCAATAGAAAAAGATGTATTAGAAAGTTTTTATTTTTATTTTTTTAAACTTTAGTACTTTGAAGGAAAAAAGGGGTGAAAAAATAGGGGTTTTTTTCCCCCTTTTTTTCAGTAAGGTCACAGAATTTGAAAGATTGCAACGAATTTTGTAAATAAAAATGGTGACAATTCACAAAGATTATTAGGTGCAAATAGAAATGCAACATTATTTCCATAGCCAGGAAGATAAAGCAGGAATGGTTAATTTGATTACATTATTCAAAGAGGAAAATATATTTTTATTTGGATAAAACACTTCTGGATTTTGCGCTTGCGAACAAAAAATAAATAAATAAAACTTTGACTTTGGTTTTGTTGATCAGAAAGATTTGCTGTTATAGGAATGGCTAGTTATATATTAATGTACAAAAGCAAAAAAGTTGAGGCTGGAGCATGTTTCGCTTGTACTGTGCTAAGAGGAGTTAGAAGTCAATGCTCCCTTTTCTTTCTTTCTCTCTTTCCCCTTGTATCTCACATCCCCTTTTCCCTGCTCCCCTTCCTTCCCTTAATTTCCTATTTTTTCTTCTCTTCTTTGTATTTTATATACTAAAATAAAACCTTAATAAATAAATAAAAAATAAGCAACAGCAAAAAATAAGATTGTTGATCTCCTCTCTCTCCCCACCCCCTACTTTACTGCCATCACAAAGCGAACAGATACGGCACTATTCCCACCCAAAGAGCTGTTGAACAGAGCCAGGAGTGTGATCAATTGCTGGTATTCAGCCACTATAATAATGAGTATGGAGGAGGTTGTACATTGGCTGTTCACCCAAGATAATGATCAAGCGCTAGTAGAGTAAACATACTCTGCATTCGTCCACAGAATGTCATCGGCACGGTATACAATATAAAGAAAGTGATCAAGCATATAGATATACAAATGCTAGCAGTGCCACCCAGCCTGGGTATGGCATGAAATGAAACTGATTAAGTAGTCTGTGATAAATAACATCTTCCTGCTAGCCTGGGGAATATTAGTATTTCCAAAGTCGTCTCATTCTCTACTCCATAAGAGTATCCCAACTGAGCATTTTAACAGCGTGGCAATTTTTTAAAATTTTTTATTTATTTTGTTGCTTGCCCCACCATGAGATTTAGGGTGTTTCTGATGGGCGTCTAGTCTGCTTCTTTTGCCAAAGAGATCATAGAACAGGGGTGTCAAACTCAATTTCATTGAGGGCTGCGTCAGGGTTGTGTTTGACCTAGGGAGGGTGGGTGTGGGTGTGGCCAGGGTGGGTGTGGTCAGCTCGACATCACTCATGTCGAGGGTGCCTGTGGTGTCCCGACTGCTCTGCCAGTAAAAACGGGCTCCCGAGCTCCATTTTCGGCTGTGATGGCCTCCTGCAACCCTCTGTCAGCTAAAATGGAGCTCGGGAGGGTTGCGGGCTGCCCCTTTGCTGTTTCCAGGCCAGCCGTGCAGGTCAGATCTAAGCACCCCATTGGCCAGATTCGGCCCACGGGCCTTGAGTTTGACACCCCTGATTTAGAGTGTTTCTGATGGGCGTCTAGTCTGCTTCTTTTGCCAAAGGTATCTTAGAAGGAAAGTTGGAGAGCATATTGGGGTTTCCATCAGTATCTCTGATGTATAATGCCTGAGAGACACCAACCCATTTAAATGGAAAGTAGAGCAAGTGAGATCTTCAGACGATTAACAGTCTATATCAGCTTTTTCATGCAACTGTGTCCTCTATTTCCATTCTTATTCAGAATCATTAACTTTTCAGGAATCATTTGGCCTTTAACATTTGCAAAATCAGGAATTAACTATGGTTGATGGATTGTCCCCCTTCAATCTTTAAGTAATTCTTGACTTACGATCATAATTGTGCTTGGAATTACAGTCCTAAATTGTTGCAGTTGTTAAGCAGGTCACTATGTGTCTGGACCCGATTTTACATTATAACTTTGAATGGTTGCTAAGCGACCAGTTGTAAGTTAAAGACTATCTAGAGTAGTCTTCAATCAAGATTTATTTATTTATTTATTTTATTCATTTGATTGACTAGAGTTCACAGTGTCCTGATTTCTGTGCCAGTCCCTTAACTACCACAGGATCAGGACTCTTGTTGATGCAGATGTATTCATTGTTATAAAAATGGAGAGCCTTCCCCCTTTTTGTGACATTTGCTCTGAAGAACGTTTTTCTCCCCTAATGTCCTAATAAATTAATTTCTCTAATATTTTCAAAATGAAGAGGTAGAATTGACAATGTTTATGCAGAGTCTTGCCAGACTTTGGCTGGCTTATATTAAAAAAATGATACCAGGCAGATATAATTCTCCTGAAGTTCCTGCTGTCTGACATAGATCCTTACAACAGATTTTTGATGGTATCAAAATAGGACACAACCACTCAATAGCTGATTCTTTTCTGTATGTTGTTAACAGATAACCAGTGTTGAATTTAACAGTTTATTTTTCCTTGTATCATTTAATATAATAAATTCTGTCATTTGTTTTGATTTATAATGGATCTTGGGCTACAATAAATATAAACATCACTACTATTGCTGTTCCTGCTATTGGTACTACAATTTTTTTTAAAAAAGGCCAAGATGGCATCTTAGCATTTCAAATCATTTATAATCATCTAATTTTATGCTAAGATAAAAATCATGGTGTTTCTTATATGTTTAGGAAATACTTAGAAAAAGAATCTTGTCAAATGGCATAGAGAAATAGGAAAAGTAGCACCAGATATAGTACTGAAGAAAGTGCAAATTGTCCCATTGCTCTACATCGGTGGTCTCCAAACTTGGCAACTTTAAGACTTGTGGACTTCAACTCCCAGAATTCCTCAGCCAGCAAAGCAAAGCTTGAAGGGAGTTGAAGTCCACAAG
>JANHZT010004165.1:77177-92392 GCA_032468215.1 Stegonotus admiraltiensis | reverse complement strand
GGAGTGGGAGGGCGAGGCTGACGCTATAACGCGCTTTGGCTCTGGAGTCGGGAGAATGGAGGCGGCCCCGCTGGCGGGCGGATCTCTTGGAGCGGGCGGGGAAGGGAGCCGCCGCCGAGTTGCGTCTTGTGTAATTTCAAAGCACCTCCCGCCAGCGATACAGCGCCCTCTTCAACGTTTAACTGCGATTCTCTTTTTAAGCCTTCTCAGGTCGTCTGGGGAGGAAAAGTCGACACAGTATAAGAACTTTGCCTCAAAGATTTTGTTTTGTTTTGTTTCGTTTTAAAACCCGAGTAGGGTTTACATTAAAAATAAGTGGGGTTGTTGCTTCCCCCCCCCGACACTGGACACATAGGAGTATTTAGCATACTTTTTAAAAAAATAGAGATTGGTAAATACCTAATGTGGAATAGGTTGAAATATATGTATAATTGGGCTTTATACTCAAATTTTGCCACTTTATCTGCCCCCCCCCCCGCGACACATTGAGAAGGGAAGCCAGATCTTTTAGAAAAAGAAAATCCTCTCGATAGAAACTTATTGGAAAATAATAAAAAATAGTTGGGAGATTAAATTCTTAGGGGTGAGGTTTTTTTTAAAATACAATTGTAAACAAGCAAAACAGACTTCCTTTTTATGGGCATCAGATTTATTAATCCAATGTGTTAAATCGTTGATGTAGACAAAAATCCTTGTGAATGACACGAATAAGGATTTGGGAGAGTGTTGCATAACACACTTTTAAAAATATAGAGACTTACCTGGCAGATATAGTGAAATCATGGTCTTTTATTCTATTCATGGTATATTTTTATCTATGCTTTAAACAAAAAAAAAATACTTAGTTCTTTACAATAAAAAGCAATTTCTGATGTCTGGCCTATATTCTTAATACTGATTTTTTATTTTTATTTTTTTGGTGCCTTCAAGTCAATGTGGACTCCTGGCGACTGCCTGCACTAGTCCCTGCAGTTTTCTTGGCAAGGTTTTTCAGAAGTGATTTACTTTTGCCTGCTTTTCTAGGGCTGAGAGTGAATGACTGGCCCAAAGTCACCCAGCTGTATTTTGTGCTAAGGTGTGTGACTAGAACTCACTGTCTCCCAGTTTCTCACCTGATGCCTTAATAATACACCAAACTGACTCTCTTTAATACTGATACATATCTTAGTGAACAAGTAATTTTTGTCATTCATTAATTAAAAAACTGCATGTGTTGTAGCTTCCTGTAGTGTTGAGTGAGTAGCATAAGAAAAGCATATTGCACATGCTCAGAAGTTATTAGATTCAGGATTGAGGTTCTTGGTGCTTAAAATTAGATATGATATAAAAGGTGACTTAAGTGTTGCATACTGATACAGTTGGTCAACCAGGCTGTACACTGTCAGATTTAAATAGTTTTATTTCAATATTCTTAATGCAGAAATTGCCAGAAGAACTAGGAATTAATGGAGAAACTGGTTTGTTGTGGATCTGAAAATGACAATTGAACTCTATCCTAGCAATATTGGGAAAGGGGGGCCTGGGGTCAAATAGAAAATCAAATTGCTCAAGTGGGATCTATTTACTTCATGATTTGAGTATTTCAGGCACCAAACTATAATCCATATTTCTGGTAAACATGAACATTTTAGTTTTCCAAGTATCTGCATATTTTATGAATAAGCATATAGGAGATGGAAATTTATCTTAGAGTATCAACTCTTAAGAGAAAGCACCTGGGAATCTGTTGGTGTAGGGATTACTTTGGCCCATTCTGTCCTGTCAAACTGATGTTACTGTTAGTACACAATGCTAAGACATACAGCAGGGGCGTCAAACTCGCGTTGTCACGGTGTCACATGAGATATCACATGACGTATCAGTACTTTTCCCCCCCTTCATAAACTGGGCAGGGGCAGGGCCAGCATGTGATGCATCTGGCCCGCGGGCTGCGAATTTGACAGCCCTGACATATAGAGTATTCACAACCAAGCTAATGTGAACAGGAAAGGCAATGAAATCCAGACATTAATCTCATATTCCAATGAGCCACAGACATTGCATACTTAACCAAGCTAATGTCCAGATGGTATTAAAATGAACACAAATAAATTTGCATCTTTTTCTTTCCTTCTAAAATAATTTTAATATTTCTCTTCCATTGCAAACAGTAAAGGACCGTAATTTATTATTATTTTTCTTTGCTCAGAGTTATGGCAAAGTTACAGTTTAAAAGGGGAGAAAACCCTACATCCCTTGGTGTACTTTTTGTTAAGATATATTTAAAAAACTGATGTTTTCAAATAGTACGTTAAAGACAGAGTGGAAATGGTTCCAATGAACTGGTGGGTGATGAGATGGTATTTTTCTATTACAGTGCGGTTTTTTTTCTCCCAGCGACCAAAGATTTGACCACTGACTAAGCCTGACCTAACTGAACACAACTCAAGATGGACACCGGCGTAATTGAAGGAGGTTTAAATGTCACACTTACTATTCGCCTACTTATGCATGGGAAGGTAATTGCAGCTTTCCATGTTCTTTGTCTTGGCATAAAACTAGGTCACAGTAAATGCCTTGGAAAATCCAGTTGTCTGATCAGATTAAAACATCTGCTTGCTCTTGGCATGCCTTGTATTGTTCCCCAAGAAGGGAAGCTAAAATTTAACTTGATTAAGTATATCTTCAAAATGGCTGATTTAAATCCTCTTCCAGTACAATTATTTCAATCAGAGCTTTGAGATTATCAAATTGAACTTAAGTCCCTCTTGTTAATTGTAAAAATAAATATATATTTTTTTGTTTGAAAAATGTAGGACTTCTAAGTATAATGTTTGGGAACTTATGGTTATGGACATTTGTTAAATTATTTAAAAACATAACTTTTCATGTTTGCTATTTCAGGAGGTTGGAAGCATCATTGGGAAGGTATGTGACACAATTTAATTAGTATTTTCTTACACACATTTGTGTAACAATAATAGTTTTGACAAGCTTTTTTCTTTTCCCCCCATCTGCATAGAAAGGAGAATCTGTAAAGAAGATGCGTGAAGAGGTATGTTTCAAAGGATAAAAGGAAAACAGAATGGACTTGATAAATAGGGCAATATGGGCCTTCTTAACTAAACATTAGTAATTATGTTGTTCTTGTACTACACCTGTTTTGTTTTAACTGGATGTTGTTTCCAGATAAATTTGGAGTAGAGAACTTTATGGGAAAAAAGGTGAAGCGGATCAGAGGTGAAACTCACAAGGAGGCTACAGTCCAAACATTAGCATGCTTACTTAAAAAGAAATCCCAGAAATCTGAGTGTAATCCTAAGAAGTGGTGCATTATTGTCTAGCAATTCAATTTTTTTCTTTTTAGAGTGGTGCACGGATTAACATCTCAGAAGGGAACTGCCCAGAACGGATTATCACTCTTGCTGGACCCACTAATGCCATCTTCAAAGCTTTTGCTATGATTATTGATAAACTGGAAGAGGTGTGTAAATTTAATTAGATGATCCTTGATGGGTTGAGAATATGACCATGAAAGGCATTTGGGGTAATGAGCATGAATTGAAACTGTTTTGAGAAGGTTTAAAGTTGGAGATATTTTTTTTCTTAGAACCCACATTTTTATGAAGTAAATAGTAGATTTTGTTTCTTATTCAAAAATAATGAATTAGGATACTAAGCTGAGCAGATTCCCATTATAAAATGGTGGTATTATTCAAAAGGCGGGGGGGGGAGCCTCACTCTGATGACACCTTTCTGACTAACAAATTTTATTAGTAGATATACACTTTTGTGAGCTGCAGCTCGTTTCATAAGGTGTAGAGCTTACTTTGACAAAACTTGTTATCTGGAGAAAATGTTATTGGACTTTCCTGATCCTACCATAGACTAATGGTTCTCATCCTACAATATACTCAAAGGGGGAAAGAAGTTAATTAGTTTCCTCACACAATCCCATGAATTTTTTAAAAATCTCTGGGCGGCTTTGATACAATATAGAGATGTTTCAAAGCACGGCTACAATTGTTTTTCAAAGTATTGCTTCTACTTGCAGAAATCAGAAATGTAACAAATCTGTATTAGAAATTTTCAATTTATTACATTTTTATCCCGCCACATACATCTATACATACTATACTTTATATATAAATGACAAGAGCCAGCAATCATAGCTAATATTCTGGCATTATGTTTTTCCTCACAACAACCCTGTGAAGTGAGTTCTGGTAAGAGAGCAACAGACTTAAAGTCACCTAGCTATCTTCTATGCTTATGGGAAGCCTAGAAATCAGCACCTTAAGGCAGCACCTACTTGTCTGAAATGGTATAGGGTTTCCTGCCTGAGCAGGGGGTTGGACTAGAAGACCCCCAAGGTCCTTCCAACTCTGTTATTCTGCTAAAACTCTCCCTACTCTACTCCACCGAACTAACTCTCTGAAATTATAGTCACTTGAGAGAATTCAAGTGACTATTCAAGTCATATAAACAGCTTTGGTCTCAATAAATAGACAAAAATAGCAATAGTTCTTTTTAACCTTTGAAAATTTCAATTGATGCTTCTGCCTGAGCTGCCTCGGAGTATAGAGCAGGCCTGCACATCATATGGCCAGTAGCTTTATATGTCTGCTGGTATTTTTTTTAAAGTCAATAAATTTTCTGCTGCAGGAGATGTGCTTAGGCCTCTCCAGTACTTCTGCTGCTTTGCTGTAGCCGATTAGTGTGCCACATACTTCTTTGTAGCCTATAATAGTTTTTACTTGGTCAGTGTGTCCCTTTCCCATCTACAAATTGTGCATGCTTGGTACAGAATGGATTCGCCCCAGTTAGAATAACAGTAGTAATAAATAAGGTGTCTCTCAGTTTCTTCTGATGTTAGGAGAAATGGCCAAGCATTTGCCTTTGTTTCCTCTTAAATCTGTACAATATCGTCTTTTTACAGGCTGGAAATTAAAGAACAGTTTGCTATAGACCTGCAGTGCCTTTTTCCACTGAATTAGCAGATGTGAACATTTTGTTAGATAGCTTTTTTTTTCATCTTCACGTTGGATATAATTTCAAAAGCAAGCCTGGAAGAAAGTCGGTTCTAAAACACAACATTTTTTTAGTATCAGAATAAATACTGTAGCAAAACAGTTTTGAGTTGCTCCTAAAATTAGCAGCTTTGTGAAGTTGTTTTCTTAACTTCAGTTGGCTGACTTCACTGACCCTGCTGCTTCAATATCATGCCCTTGGTCTACCAAATAATAAAGCATAGGAATATAGTTTAAAATTTCAAACTAAAAAAGAGTAACCTTCAGTGGAAAGCAAATATTAAAGGGATGTTCATTTGAATGTTTGAAATTTGGTATGCAAAAACAGGCTTCTTAACTTGAAAGTCAGCATCTAAACATACAATTTCAGTAACCTTTTACAACCTGAAACAGCCTTTTCTGCTTGCTCTATTACCTCTTCAAAGCTTCAGCCCTTGTCTTTGAGTAGTAAAATATATATATTTTACTGTTCTTGGCATGGAAATTTTAGCTTCCTTAGCAGAAAACTGCAACTATTGAGTTTAGGTTTTTAAGATAATACAGGTATCTATATCGTGACTGAAGTTTCACAGATAAAAATACTAGCACTGTAAGCAGGGTTTTGTGTCTGATAGCTGAGACGGATAGGAAGACTTTAGCCTGTTTTAGAACTGACATATTTTCATATTGAGTGTTTTCCCTGTTACAGTATGTGAAATAAAAATAATTTGTTTGTAATATGCTGAATAAGAACTTAATTCTATACATGTTGGAAGACATTTTGTATTCTTACTTTATTGTAAGGGAAAATATGGGAGAAATTTCTTAAGATGGCCCACGAGTATGTATTTACCTCATTAGAATTTCCCTTGTTAGGAACACTGCTAGTAATCTACTGAGGACATGATGCAGGAGAGTTTAGCTTTTTGAAATGGGAGTTGCAGAGGGCTTCAACACAGTCTCCAGTTGAAACCTTGTTTATTTGAAGTTTGTTAATCTCTTTTTTCAGGACATCAGCAGCTCAATGACTAATAGTACAGCTTCTAGCAGGCCTCCTGTTACTTTGAGACTCGTGGTACCTGCCAGCCAATGTGGTTCTCTTATTGGGAAAGGAGGATGCAAAATCAAAGAGATAAGAGAGGTGGGTACTCAATTCTGCTAGGATTGTGAGATTGTTTACTGTGGAAAGAAATACACTCATTATTTCATCTTTTGCCAAATGCAGTAAACAAGAATGTTTTCCATTGACTCTGCACCATTCTGCTTAATACTGTACAGTACAGCCATTTATATTTAGTGCTCATGAAACTGACAGTAGAGGATGGCTGAAACCAAGCTCAGTACGTACTTTTTGGAAAGCTACTCTTCTCATTCTCCACTTTTTTATCTCTAGCAATAAGTTGTTGTCAAATAAAATAATACTTTAACAGAAGAGTTATTATGCTGACATTCACTGCATCCCACTACTTTACTCATGACATCTTGGATGACCAACATCATTTGGATAACCCCTTCCATTAAAGAAATTAAGTACATGGCTGTGTGGATTGAAGCATATAGAACTACAAAATAATTTGATGTAATTACATTGGCAATTACATTTTATCAGAGTGTTGCCCTGGTTAAAAATGTAAAAGACTTGATCCTAAGAGCTGTAAATATTACCGTTTCAAAAGCAGGAAAATTCTTTTGCTTTAGAATTGGGTAATTTACCTATAATTGTAGTAAATTAGTTTTTTCCTACCATTCTAGAAAAGTTATGAATGTGCATGGTTTTCTATTTTTGAGCATCTTTTTGAAGTTGAATTAAGCCTAGAAATACCCTTGCCCACAACAGTTGATGTTGATCTTTGTTAAATTATTTTGACTACAGTATTTGTGTAGTATATCACATTGCAATCATCCTTGCTTAACATCAGGTTAAAATCTACAGCTGCCAAATGTCAGTTCAACACTACTGTATGTCAAAAATATTAGTGCAAAAAAAAGTGGGAATTAATAACTTACTTTAATTACTCTTTTAGAGTATCCTGGAATAATATTTACAAGGTTATTCTATAACCAAAAGTGAAAACAATTTAAAAAAGAGGACTCTGAGTATTATACTGGAACTATTCTGCAATTATCTTTTTCTGTAACAATAACTTCCAATAAATTTGTATCTTTCCTAATAGTACTAATTACTATCTTTGGGAGTGGGGGTGGGAAGGTACAAACCATATAAATTATGAAGCAAAATACCTGATTTTTTTATTTTTAATCTTAAGAGCACAGGGGCGCAGGTCCAAGTGGCAGGAGACATGCTACCCAACTCTACCGAAAGAGCAATCACCATTGCTGGGATTCCACAGTCCATCATTGAGTGTGTCAAACAGATCTGTGTGGTCATGCTGGAGGTAATCTTTATTTTTATAAAGGCTTAACACTTACACATAGAAAGTAGATGACAGAAGAAGAGCAAAGAGGACAGGGTCATTGCCTAGTGGCCAGTTGATTTTTTTATTTTGAGCAGCTAATAAAAGATTCCCATGCTGTCAGCTGAATTATGAAGGAGAACACGTATACCCCTTTTCTAGTAGCAGGGTGATTCATGTAAATGGTGCTTGAAATGTCATTTAAAGGATTTTTCAAAGGGTCACAATTGTTAAAAGACCATTTTGATTGGTTCATTGTCTTGATTAGCCAGAAAGTTGAACTGTGAATGAAAAAAAATCAGTGCTATGTTTCTCAGTAAAATATTTTCTTATCGTCACAGTTCTATGACATTTGTGTTCATTTTGTAGAAATACTTTATTTGCTTCTAGATTTCCTAGTTGTCCTGTTTTAAGCTATAGCATTTCTGTTTTTATACTTGTATCTGTTGAAGGAGGTGACTCTTGCCTGAGAACTCATGCCACAAGGAAACTGCCTTTGGGCAGCAAGAGTATTTTTTTTCTTTTGCAGAAGACTGATGTGACTACTGTTCAGAGACAGATCAAAGAATTGTAGAAGCCATAGATAGATCAGTTAATTATGTAGTTCAGCCTGTTGTTTAAGTATTCTGGCAGATACTCAGTGTCTCTAAGAAGTCCCTATTGATTAACCAAGTTTTCCCTTTGACTCTTTGTGATCTAGTCTCCCCCAAAGGGTGTCACCATCCCCTATCGACCCAAGCCATCCAGTTCTCCTGTCATCTTTGCAGGCGGTCAGGTAAGGCCATTCCTCTTGTTGGGCATGGGTGAGGGCAAAACAGCAGTAGCCTACCAAGCTTCAACACTGCCAGCACACATCAAACTACTCTGCATGCTTATCACCTGTGCTGCCCATCTGGCCAGCACAGTGCTATCTCTGCTGCTTTGGTTTTGTTCTTTGGAGGCTGCTCTCAAATGTTCACAAAACTCTGGTCTCTTTGGGAAATTAATGTAGTCAGCACTGTGGTTTGCAGGATTTTGTTGGCATTTATAATCCACTCCAAGCATAAGACTGTTTGCAATCTCTTTTTATCTGGCCCCTCAATTTTGAGTCAGCATTCAAATTAGTGATTATTAAATAGACTATTAATTCTGCAGAACCATAGTTCAAAAAGCAGCAGGGGCTGAATTGAGACGGGTGAACATTGGGAGAGTTGTGTTCTAGAGGACTGAGAAAGCAAGGAGTTGCTGGTTGATGCCACCATACCTTTGAGCACAAATTCGGGAGTATCTGGGAATTACTTCTTTTTTAACCTTTTTCATCCTTTTAAAAGGAAATGAGTGCCACTTTCTTTTTAATTATATATGAAGAAGTACCTGTGGCTAGTTTAAAAATAAATGATTTGGGGTACAATTATTTTATTCTGCTTCAAGCACACAGGAATATGAGGCACAAATATGTTAATTTTCTGATAAATTGTTATGGCCAGTGCATGACTTCAGTCTCTCAGCTGGCTGGAATCCTATACTTAGTTAAGCATTTTCAATGACATTCATTTGGTGGACTGCGAGTGCTCAGATATTTTAGCTGGACTTGAAGATCCTCACGATCATTTTAGATAGATTTGGTTTGAGGTTGAAGCATGCACTTTGGAAAAGCGAGTGTCTCAGAACTATGTGTCCAGGGCAGGCTCTTGAGTATGTGGAGTTGGAACATATAGTCATTCAACTGCTTTTGAGCACAGTGCCTCAAGGCCCACCTTTAAGCTTATTTTTTTTGAAAAGGGCTGCATTAATTTTCAGGTGCTTCAGAGATGGATTGGGTCAAGTGGACTAAGCCAGCCTGAGATTGTCAAGATAAGCAGTGATGGCACTGGGAAATAGATTTCAGGCAGCAGCAGAAATGTAGAGGCAGCAGCTGGACAGGCCTGGCTGCAATGTACCCAGTGCTTTATACATTCATACGCTACTTACATTGGGATAACTTGCTGGGGGAAAGGTGCTGTCGTGATCTTGTTCTTGCCTCAATCCCTTCCTCTTCCTTGCCCCATTCATATTACCTACCTTCCAGAAGCTCTTGATAGCTTGCTAAGCAATTAATTGACAGTGCAAAGGCACTTGGGAGGTTACCGAAGATATTTGAAGTAGGTCACTTGCATCCTAGAAATTGATCTTGTGGCAGAGTAGTCCCATTAATGCCATTAGAATAAGACACTTTGTATTCATGCAGTCCCCCTGTCCCTGAAGTTGAAGGTAGTTGGGGTTTGCACTCAGGGAAATCTCACATTGTCTTTGCTACTGAGTAAGAGTAAGCCAGCATTTGCCTAGTACAGATTAACCCTTGATCAGAATAAGTTTTATGTGACTTTGGTGTTAGCGAAAGGTTTCGGATTGACAGCCCTGGAGACTGAAGTCCTCTATTTATCCACAGGACAGGTACAGCAGCGGCAGTGCAAGCTACCCCCACACCGCCCCATCAATGTGCCTCAACTCTGACCTGGAGGGACCACCTCAAGAGGTGAGAGGGGAGTTCAGTCTCCATGGCCCATTCAATCCTTGGCCTCTTTGAGACTGCCAACAAGGGTGGCAAGATTGGTGGTGGCGGCTTGTGCTGTGAACTCCTGTTCATTGGGAACTGGATTAAGGCCACCAAACAGTACCTGGCAGGCCAGTAGGCAGACCTGCAGGTGGCAACTGCTTGGCCAGTTCCAACCAGGGCCTTATTTCTCCCCATGCCCTACCAGTGAGAGATAAGTTCTTCCAAAGCTTCACTTAGTGTTAAGCAAGTCCCCGTACAGTGACTGCCTTGCTGGATTTCTTCAGTAGGGTTATTCCTAGAATCATCGTGTTTGGCTGGCTGCTGCTTTCTCCTTATTCTTCCAGATGTATTTCTGCCATCCAGTGCCTGACTGTAGTAGTACACTATAAAATTTTAAAGAGGATGGGATGGGGATGAACACCCAGCTGGTTCTTCTTAGCTGTTAAAACGGAGGTATAGGAAGTAATTAATCTTCCCTTTGAGTCAAGAATGCAGAATGTGTAGGGCAGGAGGGCTTGTAGCACAATCCAGTCCTCTGCTAAACAGCAAATCTTCACCAACAACCAGCTGTTAATACTAATCATTTTTGTGGTGGGGAACACTTTCCCTTCAAACACTATATACACCTAGCCAATACAAGGAGCCCCTTTAAGAGACCTGCTTTCAGGCTCCCCACCAACAATTCTCCCCTCAGCTTTCTGGCTTCCTGGCTAGTTGAACTCTTATCTGTCACTGGGTGGCTGTCCAATGGTTTTTAATAGGACTGTTTTCCTCCTTTTTGTAGGCCTATACCATTCAAGGACAGTATGCCATTCCACAGCCAGATGTAAGTTTTGTTTACACTTCTTGTCTTGAAATCACCCACTTCTCCCTTCAAAATTTCTCCATGCTTTCTCAACAAGCCACTTTAGAAGTCTGTTTTAATTTGAAACTACAAGCCAACCTAAAACGAGCCTCAAATTTCATTCAGCAGTTCTTTATGTAATCAACCTTAAATCTCTCCTCCCTTTTCTGTGTCCTGTGACACACACTTGCCCAGCAAAACTTGGCATTCTATCCAAGTTCCAGTCCCTGTCCCACAATTTGATATCAGATCCCACAAACAAACAAAACAAAACTCCATGGTATACTGTCATTGTGGTTCTTAGTAAATGGCATAGGGCATTGGGTGTAGTGCACTTCCCAGTGGTGGAGGGGAAGCTAGCCTCAGAGACTTGAGCTTTCATCTCTAAAACATGATGGCCAGCACATCATGTAGTCACTACAGGTGTCGTTATAAGGTGACGGGCTTTTGCTTGGGATGCCTTTTCTTGGCACATTTTCTGCTAATAATAAAACCATTAGCTGTCTTCACTTGATGTGAAAGGACTTTTTCCCCCTCACTGTCCTTTTTTACTAATACCTTCTGGTGTGTGAGATAGTTGTAGTACTTCTCATGGAAGGGCACATAGGAATTGATCTCTGCTCATATAGCATGCTTAGAACAAGAAAGGGTGGGGCTGGGATGAGTGAATCTTAAGACCAAGAGTTATAGAAATTTGCACTGTTTAAGATTGGGGAGAGCATCTGACTCCATTCTGGTCACTCATGATATACCTCTCCCCTCCAAATGCTTGACAGAGTCCTGCATGGTGTGGTCCCAAGCACCACTGCAAATCAGTCTCTGTGTTATTTTGCCTGTTTGTGCTTTGTCTCCTGGTGTTTGTCACAATTCACTGCAGATGCCTTCTGTTGAGCCAGGGGTTTTTGAGATGGGTGTTGGCTTCACACCCCATTGGTGCTTTTCTACTGTCTGTACCCATCTCTGCTCAGGGAAGCGCTTGCTCCTCAATCCAGTTTTCCTCCTGAACTCCCCTATCCCAAGGGGGCAGCACGTCATGCTCAGCTTGCAGGGTCTGTTTTTCTTTAAACTGTGCTGAACAAGTAAGTCTGCAAAATTCCTAACATCCACCTTTCTCTCTCTCTCTTTCTAGCTGACCAAGCTGCATCAGTTGGCAATGCAACAGTCACACTTTCCAATGTCTCATGGCAACACTGGATTCAGTGGTATGAAAATGTTGTTCTTTATTATATAAGCTAGCAGTCCAAGAATCTCCACTTGGCCTTTTAAGACGATTGCCTTAAGCTCATTTTTTCACTTAAAAAACAAAGGATCCACAGGTACCAATCTTGAAAAACAGGTGACTGTTACTATCCTCAAGAACAAAAACATTGTGTTGATTTTAAAGAGAATGTTGATGCTGCTTCCTCCTTTGGTCCTTTCAATAACAATGCCAGTTGCATCTTGCCTTCCAATTACTATGGTAGAAATAGTTGTACCAAGTTGTATAAAAGTTTGCCTTGTTGCTGAAAGTCTGATAGGACTTCGGCTAGGACCACCACACTTACTGTCCCTTGTATTTTGACAGGCGTTGAATCCAGCTCTCCAGATGTGAAAGGCTATTGGGGTAATGACTGAAAAAAAAAACTAGTTACTCTGTTGTGTATGTTCATAACGGTAGGGGAGTCTTTCCCAGTTACCAAATTCTGCTAACTGCATTATAGTGCAGGGGGGAAAGCCTACAGCACATGATATAGATGCAAAATCATATTTGATACTCTTTTTTCCTTCTGTAAAATATGGTGTGCTGGAACCTTTATTGGAGAGCAGATAATAGAATGAATAAGTCTATTCTCTTTTCATGAGCTATTTGCTAGTGAAGATAGCAGCGCAGCTACAAATGTCCACACAATAGCTATATTGGGTTGATAAAACATAAAAATGGCATTACACACAAGCCTCTTGAACAGTACAGATGGTACTGCTGTTTATTTATTTGCTCAGGCTTCTGTGCAGTTCTAGTCCAAAGCAACTGAGATACGGCCTCTGTCCATTATATAAAGTAAAAACCATGCTAACAAGATAAAATGAATAACAACAGACCACAAAACAAAATACAGCACCAAGATAATCAACAGCAGCCACTCAGAAGGTGCCACCATGGATCATTCGCCAGTCCCTTTGAAAAAGCAGAACTTAATGGCCTTCCAGAATCCTAGCAGCATTCTGATATCTGGAGTATGGTGTTCCAGAGAAGGGATTCCGTGATGGGAAAGGCCTACACCCATGGGCCCTGGGGACAATAGTCCCAGGTCAGCGGTCAGGTCCCAAAGAAGCCCTCTTTTCCTGTTCTTATCAGATGGGTAGATATCAGAGGAAGTAAGAAGTCTCTTGAGAGTGTTGTACCATGAGGCAGCAATTACTTTATGTACAACTGAAATGTATATTGATGAACATGAGTGTTTGCTTTGGGTCTGTGTTTATTACAACTTGTTGGAAAGTATTATATGAAGGATAATTGTTTTTTTCATTGTTTGTTCATAAGAGATGGTATTACTACTTCGGTTTGCTCTAGCCAAGCACAAACTTTCATTCTTGTCTCTTATAATCAGAGAGTTTACCAAAAAGAGGGGGGAGGCTTAAGCTTAACATTTTGTTCATCTTCTGCTTGAACACTTCAAGATTGTAATTTTTTCAGCAGCAAATGATAGCCTGATTGCTCTGGCATTTCAGTTTTGTACTGTGCTGATTGTCTCAATTTAACTTGTTTTGATCTCTTCTCTATGTTAGCAGGTTTGGATGCATCAGCTCAGACTACTTCTCATGAACTCACCATTCCAAATGATGTAAGTGTTTTTCAAACATGCCACTTGGGATAAAGCACTCTATTCTGGATTGTCTCGTGGTACTGTTTCAGGAATTCCATTTCAAGGAAATTATGGTTGTGCTCTAATCTAGGTAGCTGTTCTATTTTTTAAGTTTCGGGAATAGTTAAGAGATGGGAAGAAGGCATTTAAATGACATGTCTTTGACTTACAGCCACAATTGGACCAGAATATCCATTGCTGAGTCATGCCCAATTTTACAACTTTTTTTGCCACGGTTAAATGAATCATTGCAATGGTTAAGTGAATCTGGCTTCCCTCATTGACTTTGCTTGTTGGAAGTTGGCTGAGAAAGTTGCAAATGGCAATCCTATGACTCCAGGATGCTGCAACCATTGTAAATACCTGCTGGTTGCCAAGCAACTGAATTTTGATCATGTAATTATGTTGATGCTATGATAGTCATAAATATGACCACTGGTCAGAACTCAATTTTTCAGTACCATTGTGATTTCAGTCTCTAAAGAATTGAATTGAATTGAATTCTTTATTGGCCAAGTGTGATTGAACACACAAGGAATTTGTCTTTGGTGCATATGCTCTCAGTGTACATAAAAGGGGAAAAATACATTAATCAAGAATCATAAGATACAACACTTAGTGATAGTCATAGGTTACTAATAAGCAATCAAATAATACTAGGAAACAAACAGAACAATATAAATTATAAAAATACAAGCAACATGGTTATAGTCATCAGTGGGAGAGATAGGTAATAGGAAGGATGAGAAGAATAATAGTAATACAGTCTTAGTAAATAGTTGGACAGTGTTGTGGGAATTAGTTGTTTAGCAGAGTGATGGTATTTGGGGAAAAAACTCCTTGTGTCTAGTTGTTCTAGTGTGTAGTGTCCTATAGCGTCATTTTGATGGTAGAAACAATTTATGTCCAGGATGTGAGGAGTCTGTAGATATTTTCTCAGCCCTCTTTTTGACTCATATAGGAATGGTAGAGGGCTACCTGTACATGAACAATGACACCAAAGCATCTAGGAGTCTAAAGTATGTCTTAGATTACAATTCTGTAACTGAAAAGGAAAGGAACAAGTAGATTTTCTCTTTGTAGACTTTTAAAACAAACAACTTAGAATAAAGAAAATTCTTTACAAATTAAAACGTGGATTAATGATTAGTTTGAAGGGTATTATGCTGGCCTTCTGAGAAGCCTTTAGCATACAAAAATATTGAGAACTATACATTTCAAAATTAATGCAGCTGCCAACCTTTCAAAAGAATATTGATTATGAGCACCAAATGCCACGCTGTTACCTTGCAGACCTAGTTTGACTATTAACATTCTGGAGTACCATTAGGTTGATTTAAACAGCAAATGTTGAAATTGAGTATGTGTTACTTTGAATCCAAAAGACTTGCTTTAAGCCCCAATACATCTATGTTTTGCCTTGTTCCTCTTGTAGTGACTTTTTTTTATAAAGGAGATGCTTTACCCATGAATAATACTGATACACAACCCAATAGAGTAGAAGGTGGACTTTTCCCCCAATTGCCTTAATTTTACTTTACATTATAGAGCAGTGTTTCTCAACCTTGGTAGCTTGAAGATGGGTGGACTTCAACTCCCAGAATCCCCCAG
>JANHZT010004165.1:56229-68763 GCA_032468215.1 Stegonotus admiraltiensis | reverse complement strand
ACCCCTAGATTTCAAGTGATTGAAAACTAACGTTTTTTTTTTAATAAAATAGTTTTATGGACATTCAGGTTCTTTTAATGTAACTTTATTAGTAAAATCTGTTCTTGCCCTGAAATAAGCGCTTGGCCTTATTGCCATGCGCTCAAAAGCCCGATTAGGCTTATTATGAGAGCATGTCTTATTTTGGGGGAAACAGGGTATAGAGAGATAGATATAGGGGTGTGTGTGTGTGTGTGTGTGTGTGTGTAGCTCCATCTCCATCCCTCCATTTAGGGGTTTCTGATTTTTACAAGTAAAGATCAATTTAGAATAATATTAAAAAATTTTATATTTTTACAGACAGAATGAAACCACTTTTGCTGTAAGCATGACAGCTGTAAACGTTATATGAATTATATTTAACAATTTGAAAATTGAGGTTGGCGAAGAACTAATTTATCTTTTAAATCAAAACCATTTCTGATAGCTTTTAATGATTTGACTTGTTAAATCTGATCTTGCCTAAATACACGAATATACCTAACCAAGCATTACAGGCAATAACCAGGAGACCATGAGTTCTAGTCCCAGTTTAGGCATGCAAATCAGCTGGGTGACACTGGGCCAGTTACTCTCCCTCAGGCGAACTCCCCTTGCAGGATTGTGGGAGAGTAGGTGGGAGTATTGGGTATGTTTGCTGCCTTGATTTATTTATAAAAATAAAGGCAGGATAAAAATGAACTAAAAAATGGGCAACCTAGTCACAGTTTAATGGCTATATGTTTGCATAAGCTAATAAAAGCAAAGTACTAGGTCTACTTCTAGACAATTCTGGTGAACCTGAATTCTGGTCACTGTTTTGGCTAGTATGCACACATGCAGAAGGAGCTGAATATTTAAGACCACTGGAAGCTATGCTTGATTCGGGGCGGAGTGTACAAAAGCTGCAGTAAAGCCTGACTGACTTTCCTTTTGGATATTTAAGTGACTACAAGGTGTTCAAGATCGTTATTTGTGTTTGTAGCTGCTTCTGTATTAATTAGTATGTGGGGCATTTGCCCCTGAAAAATTAGTTTTAGAAGTACCATATGCCAAATACAACTTTTCTATGAACAATATACTTTTTATGGTTGAAAAAAGTCATGTTACAATGTGGAATTTGGACTTGTGTCAAAATCTGGCTGTTTGTCTATGTTCGTTAAAAGACTTTAACTTTTGTTTTCATTGTAGGCTTTCTTCGGAGACTGGTGGAATGGGAAGCAGCTAGGACAATGCCACCACCTCACTCATTACCCGTTTCTGCCGTTCATCCCCATGATCCATCTGTGTAGTTTTTGAGCAGTCAGCAATTCCAGGTTTTAACTAGTTTGTAAATTTTCAGTTCTACATGCTTTACCCATCCATTCATGATTTTTTTTAATTGCAGCATTTTAATTCCTTTTCTCTGTTCAGCTGTTAAAATGCTGATTCATATTTTAGTTTAAGCTTCTTCCCCTTTCTTGGCTCATGAAGTTTTTCTGTTATGTCATGAAATGTAAGAGTGGAATTAATACATTTCAGTTTAGTTCTGTAATGTCAGAAATTTTTCAAAAAAATAAAAAGATGGACTGGAGTTTTTTTCCTTGTGAATAGAAATGTGTGGTGGTCTTGAGTCTTTATCCCTGGTCTTTATTATTTCTTCGGACTTCTGAATAGCAGATCAGAAAAGCTTCTTAGTATGGTATGCAAAGTTGTGACTATCATGGGTGCTATAACCAGAAAGAAGAATAATTTTTTCTGCTTTGGAAGATGAATTGGGAGGCAGCAGTTGGCCTTCAAATGCAGATGGCTATGCTGTAAGTTTGGGTTATGGTGAAGCCTAAATAATGGTTCATCTTTCTCTCATTTGAGAGGATTGCAGATAGTCCTTTACTTACAACCGCAACGGAGGCCAAAATTTCCATTGCTAAGCAAGACAGTTGTTAAGTGAGTTGTGCCACATTTTGCAACCTTTTTCGCCACAGTTGTTAAGTGAATCAATGTAGTTGTTAAGTGAATCATTTGGTTGTTAAATGAATCTGCTTTTCCCCATTGAATTTGCTTCTCAGAAGCCAGCTGGGAAGATTACAAAGGGTGATCACATGACCCCGGGACAGTGCAATTGTCAAAAATACATGCCAGTTGTCAAGCAGATGAATTCTGGTCATGTGATCATAGGGATGCTGCCATGGACGTAAGTGTGAAAATCGGTCATAAGTTACTTTTTTCAGTGCTGTTGTAGCTGAACGGTCACTGATGGTTGTAAGTCAAGGACTATCTGTAATGGTTATTAAGTTTCTCCTATATTGCATTTTTTTTAAAATAGAAGAGCCTGTATACAGTTCCCTGAACGTTACGTCATGACATAATCTTCATATATGTGTGATCCCAAAATACTGGGGGTAGTGTGTAAGTGCCTTTTAGTTTATTATTGAAGTCAAGGTTTCTTTTATATAAGATACAAGCTGAGAAAACAAATTGAGTGTAGGATACAGTCCTCATTACCTTTGTTTTATAGAAGTGACCACATATTTTGGAGTGTAAATACTATAGAACAGATGAAGGCAAACTGCATCCTTCCAACTGTTTTGAATTTAAATTCTTATCAGACAAGTCAGTGGTAAGAAGCTCGACATTTCTGGAAATGACTTATCTATTTTTCAAAATCTGTGTATTATGCTTATCTGATCGTTTTGGCATAAGCCAGGTAATGAAGTGCATATTTTTGAAAAGTTTGCATGGACCCTACATTCTTCAGTGTTTCTGAGAAGCTCTCAAACTGGCAGGATTGAACAAAACACAGTACGTCTCAAAGTACAAGAAAATAAGTTAATTGGGAAAAATTTGCACAAAACGTAAATCCTCTCAAAATTTTAACCAGATATTAACATTTAAGTCAACATTGGGTTTATGTGGGTCCTCTACCAATGAGACAATAGGCAAGAGTCTCCTCTTGCAGTTCTGCAGAAGACTTTCTGGTGACATGACATCATGTAGCTGTCATTTTGATTTTCTCAAACGGTTCTATATCAGCATTGCATTGTGAAGAATTTCAAACAGTAGTCTGTACAACGAAACTGGAGTTCTTGGCTATTTTTGTTGTTGTTTGGTTAATGGAGTAAGGAAAGCTTGTAGCAGTTTGAAAGATTTAGGTGTTACTGAAGCTAAACTCAAAAGTGTTTAGCATTTTTGTAAACATTATGTTGTATCTTACTTTCCTGAATTACATTTGCATTAGCAGGATATGGGTTTTGCACTGAGAACCATTCAGATCATACCTTGAAAATAGTGATAGACACTCAGTGGAACTGTCGTTAATATGTCACTTTGTGACATTAAACAAATTTAATAAAAATAACTATCAGCAGAACCATCCCATCTGGAGGCTTTGAAATAGCTATAGCACTTAGACTTATATACTGCTTCATAGTGCTTTACAGCACTCTCTAAGCAGTTTAGAGTCAGCATATTGCCCCCAACAATTTGGGTCCTCGTTTTACCCATCTCAGAAGGATGGAAGGCTGAGTCAACCTTGAGCCAAATTGCAGGCAGCTGGCAGTCAGCAGAAGTAGCCTGCAGTACTGCACTCTAACCACTGCACCACAATTGCTCAAATATGCTTAAGATCTGCTCTGCTTTTGAAATAGCTAAAAGGAGAGGGAAGCTAGCTAGTTTTAGGTGCTTACCTTTACACTAAAGAGGTGGGCAAATGAAGGCTATGTACAGCAACTCTTCCAGAGGACTACATTTGGGCTGTTCGATTTTCTGTCTCCCTGCTCTTAATCACACATAGTTTGAGAAATAGCTAGATGCAGTAAGCTAGGCTTCCCAATGTCTTCAGAACAGAACAACTGCAGCTGCCATTACAAAATAACTAAGAACTTGATTCCATGTGGTTGTAGAGACAACCTCGAAATCAAAACCTTACAAATCTAACAACATTGGCATGGCAATTGCCTCCTTGTGTTGTAGCAAAAATTGTGTATATTTGTGTAGAACTCTTTAATAGTTTGACGCTAGAACTCAAATTTTCTGCACTCAGGCATTTGCTGGGAAAGGCTAAGCAATTCTACTATCAAAGCAACATACTGTATATCAGTTGAGCCAAGAGTACTATAGTATGTGTAATGAGGAGGTGCTTGTTTTAAATTTAAACTATATTCACTTTAACTTAGTACAGGTAGTCCTCAACCTGCAACAATTCATTTAGGGACTGTTCAAAGTTACAATGGCACTGAAAAAAGTCTTATAACCATTTTTCACATTTACGACCGTTGCAGCATCTCCATGGTCACATGATCAAAATTCAGATGGCAACTGGCTCATATTTATGACGGTTGCAGTGTCCCAGGGTCACGTGATCCCCTTTTGCAACCTTCTGACAAGCAAAGTCAATGGGGTAGCCAGATTCACTTAACAACCGTGTTACTAATTTAACTGCAAAGATTCACTTAACAAATGTGCCAAGAAAGATTGTAAAATGGGACACAATTCACTTAACAAATTTCTCATTTAGCAACATAAACTCTGGACTCCATTGTGGTTGTAAGTCGAGAACTACCTGTATATCTCAGAAACCGAGTAACGTTAGCAAAATATAGGGGGCTCAAACAGCATCCAGAAATCCCTTTTATCCCTAGTAGTTTCCTCAGCCGGCCAACTCCAGAGTATGCCTGGATGTAATTTTCTTGTAAAAATATTGAAGGACTATAGTCATATTTGTGTTTAGATTGTAGCAGGGGAGACATTTTGTGTTAATTAGTATAATTTTGCTTGTTGGTGGAGATAAAGAAACCCTAACAGTCATTGACAATTATATTAAACTTTTTTGGCTTCTGAATTTTTGGTAGGCATTGCACATTCCCTTTCAAACATACCGGTAACTTTTGTGTATCCATAAGAAATAGAAACGTCCTTAAGAGAAATTTAATAAATGATAGCTGGAATCTTAGAATGGAGAACTCTGGTCATATTAAGGAAATGGATGTAAAAAGAGGACCCACTTTCAGGTGTTCACTTTTACACACACGCTTTTGCATTTGGAAATAAGAGCAAAACGAAGGGCTACATCAGCATGCCAACACTGAATACAAAATGGTCTTTAATTGAAATCCGCAGTGCCATTATTCATCTAAGCAATGTTAGTTCCATACAGTTATGATCTATCTTACAAGGGTAGATGTTAAAACAAGAATAGGGAACGTACAGATCCAAAGTGGTGGGAAGTATGGCTTTATCTAAGGGATTGAAAACTTGCCTTCCACAGGAAGAATGACAAACTGAGCTGGGAGAGGTCAAGGCAGGTCTTTTAACATCATGCTTGCTGCGTAAGGGCAGCATTTCTACAGAGGCTTTATGCTGGCAAGGGAATGAATACAGCCATAAGGAGTCTGAACGGAGACCCTGGATTTTGCAACCTAGATTCCAGTGCGCTAACAAAAGGACGGAATCGTTTTAATCTGCTGTAAAAGAACGTATACTATCTGCCAGGAATTTGGCTTTCAGTGAAGGAGATTGTTTCTATGAAGTGTTATTTTCATTTCCTATGCTTTGAGTAGAAGAGAGTTGATTTGTCTGTAACTTGGGAGACCTATTTTTTGTTTTGTATATTATTTTTTACAGTTGGGAAATCAAGTCCAGTATTGATTTCTCTTCACAACATTTTTCCAAACTACGAGGCACATACTTTTCTTAGCAGGGCTATCTCAAGCACCAGTATTTGACCTCATAAATTTGGAGCATGTTGTGTCCACAATTGAATTACAGCTCCGTTTTACAGAGGCAAGCTGGGAATACTGGGCGCCATCCAGGGGCTACCAGTTTCAGCAAGATAGATTTTATTACCCATTCCCAAGGTGGCTGACCCTCACATAAGAGAGTCAGTAACCGCAGTAAACTTTTAAGTAATTGTGGCTTCTACTGGCTGGATGTGAAATATAAAAATGCTGATTTATCAGCACTGAAATCAGCCAAACAGCGATAGGACATAAATTCTGCAGGACTTGATATATATTTACAAGGATTTGATGCTGATGCTGGATTCTGGTTTTAATTTTGCTTGAGATTTATACGCACATTTCAGCTTTCTCACTACTATTATCTTACCAAATGACCTTGTATGGGTCAAATCAAAGGGGTACCTGATGTAAAATTCAGCTGCAATAAGAGCCCAATTGCCCTGGCCTATTTTTTCAGGCTAACGTGATACCATTTTTGACCTCAATCCAGCGTGTTCATAAAACACCTAAGGAAGAGACGATGGAAAAGGACATCTTTTTCCATCATTCGAACAGAAATGTCATTTTGTGACTGAAAAATCTAAGAATGAATTTATCTGTAAAGTTGTTTGGTGAACCTAGTTGTGAGTGTGAGAAGGAAGGGCCGCACCAGTTGTGTTAACTCCTGCAAGTATACTAGCTAGCCATATCTACCCTTCCCTCCTCCCCCCACCCAAGCTGTGTATTGTGTGAAATGGAGTCTTGATGCATGTCCAGCTGTTGTCTCTAATTTAATTTGCCATATTTGTGATTAGGGAAAGCCAAATGTATATGATTAAAAGTGTATGGGGATTTCTCAATTGTTTTGTAGCACAGGCACAAAAACATTGTGTGTCTGAAACAAATAGAAAAATGCCTATCATGCTGAAGTGGTGGGAAAGTTAAAAAAAAAGTTTGCCTAACTCCTGCCATACTGTTACTCTTTAAAGTATTTTTAAGAAGTATCAACAAGAAACATTAAATAAAATCAACAGAGGGCCCTTTTAATTTTGCTTAGAACTTGCCTGAAAATTATACCTGAAGTCTTGCCAAGGAGACTTCAGATAACAATGCTTGGAAGACAGACTGTTTTCTCTCTGGAGTTTTGCCACAAGATCTTTTGGGTGGATGCTTAGGGAACACAAAATGACCCATGCTGGCCCCTTCTGCACAAAGGAAATGTAAACATGGAGCTCTAAATTACGTGCAAATTCTTAAAACATTCTCCAAAGTTAAACCCCCTGTTTGGGCTAGTCAGGAGGGAGGGAGGTACAAGGAAGTATGGTGGTTTCTCACTTTCACTGAGTATGATAAATTTCTTCAGTCAGGAATTTTTATTTGAAAGGCTAGAGAAGCAGCTAGACATGCAATTTCACATCTTCCCTTCCATCATTCTCCATCAGTCTTAATCTTGGTTCTCCTGCTTCTGGTTGTTATCATTTTAGCTGATGGCTCTCCTGTAGAGCTAGGAAGCTAGAATTTGATTTTAGTATTGCCCAGGGAATATCTGCCTCTGTCCATGGCTAGAACGTTTCTGTACTACTGAATGTGAATTCACTGGGAGCTGCCAGTGGTCAAAAGAGATTCATTGATTGGCTCTGCTATATTTCTTGCTTTTCAGGAGATGGCACCATTTGCCTGGTCTTGTTTGGGTTCCAAAGCTAAGCAGTTCTGGTTAGTGTTTGGATGGATGCTTTCCAGGAAAGCTTTAGACTCTCAAAATGGGAAGCTGGAAAACATCATGGAAGAAAGCACTGACAAATGCTTCTCTAAAACAGCAGTCCCCAAACTATCTGGCACCAGGGACCGGTTTCGTGGAAGACAATTTTTCCGCGATGTGGGGGGAGGAGGAGGAACACACAACGTAGATCCCTCCTCATATGTGCAATTTATAGTAGGGTTTGCACTCCTATGAGATTCTAATGCCTGATGATCTGAGGTGGAACTGGAGAACAGTTGTAAATACAGGTAGTCCTTGACTTATGACCACACTTGAGCTAAGTGAAACATTTGTAAAACTTTGCCCCGTTATACGACCTTTCTTGCCACAGTTGTTAAGTGAATCACTGCAGTTGTTAAATTACTAACACTGCCCCTAAGTGAATCTGGCTTCCCCATTGCTTGTCAGATGGTTGCAAAAAGGGATCACATGACCTCAACACTGCAGTTGTCGTAAATATGAGTCAGTCGTCAAGCATCTGAATTTTTATGTGACCATGGGGATGCTGAAACGGTTGTAAGTGAAAAATGATCATAAGTCACTTTTTTTCAGTGCTGATGTAACTTTGAATGGTCACTAAATGAACTGCTATAATTCGAGGACTACCTGTACAGATGAAGCTTTTCCCGCTCACCCACCGCTCACCTCCAGGTGTGTGGCCAGTTCCTAACAGGCCACAGACCAGTACCGGTCTTTGGCCCAGGGGTTGAGGACCCCTGCTCCAGAGTACTCTGTAGGAGTCAAGCTTGGTTTGATACTTCTTATAACAATAGCACTTAGACTTATATACTGCTTCACAGTGCTTTACAGCCCCTCTCTAAGCAGTTTACAGAATCATCCTATTGCCCCCAACAACCTGGGTCCTCATTTTACCCACCTCGGAAGGATGGAAGGCTAAGTCAATCTTGAGCCTGGTGAGATTTGAACTGCCGAACTTCAATCAGCAGAATTAGCCTGCAATGCTGCGTTCTAACCACTGTCCCACCATGGCTCTTACAGGTAGTCCTCACTTACTGGGTCCTGTTTTAACGACTGAAGTGATGATGGTGCTGAAAAAGTAATATTGTGACCGGTTCTCACACCGATGACCATTGCAGCATCCCATAGTCACGTGATTATCATTTGTGTGCTTCATGACCAGTCTGCAGTAAAGTTGCAAGTTGCGATCATGCAAACACCTTGCTTAATGAGCGCAGGTGATTTGCATAATGACTAGGGTGTAAGTGGCATTGTAGGGTCTGCAGTCACATGATGTTTTGCTTAATGACCATTTCGCTTAGCAACAGAGTTGCTGGCCGTGCTTGTGTTCATTAAGTATAGAAAAAGCAAGAGTTAAAATTTAAATTGTTCTTTTAGCTAGTGGGCTTTTTTTTTGGAAAAAACCCAGTGCACAGGATTCACAATAAGGGCCCAGGCCTGGATGACTGAACAGAGAACATTTTCATTAGTCCTTTGCTTGAGGGGTATTGTTGCCATGTGATGGTAATGTGGAGTTTTGCAGCCCAGATATCATCCCTTCCTTATTCCAGCCTTATTCCTTATTCCTAAGGAACAGACCAAGTAACTTCTCTGCCAGTTAGACTGTCTGCTTTCATCCCCTATTTACACCCCCTGATTCACAGATGCAGGACTTGTAACAGCCTATGAATCCTGCTGCTCCTATTATTGCAAGGGCTGGCTTTTTAAAGGGGGCTATCAAATTCTTTTCGGGTGTGTCTTCTGTCATGTTACCCTATTTTTCTTAAGCTAAAGAAATTAAAGCGTTTTAAGAATTTTGATTGCCTTTGTCTTATTGAGAAAATCGGACAAGGGAGCCTTATTTAGGATCAGAAAGCTGACCCTCCACTTTCCAGCTAAGAAAATATAATCAAGGTTTGATAAACATTAAAGCACGTCGCTTGTGCTGTGCATTTCACCACAACTCGGGGTTAAACGGTTATAATTTTCCCTGAACAGCAGTAGAATTTCTTTTAGGTCTCCGTATTTAGGCTGCCTTTCTCTGCTGCCATGTAAAAAAATGGTCATCCAGATTTTTGCAGGGCAGATATGGTAGCCCTGAGAAGAAATTCTGCATCAAAACTTTACACCGTGGTTTTTTTTTAGTGTTAAACAATAATTGCATAAAATTTAGCGATAATTACGGCACCCTAGAACTTCTACCATGCCTTTAAGGTTATGAAAAAGGAGTATTTTGGTATGATCCTTCTTAGCCTAGCAAAGGTGTGGGTTATTTCAAGATTAAGTGTAGGACCAAACAAGAAAAAAAAAATATTGCAGAGGCCAAAAGATGATCTCCAAAAATAGCATGAAATCTGATTAGTATTTGAACAGGAATCCACCAGGGAATCCACCAGGAATCCACCAGAGTATAGACTAGTCTGGAAAGTAAAACATTTATAGACCCCCAGAAAACAACGGCGAATTATTTCCCTTTTGTTGCCAAAAAACAACAATAACACAACCCTGCACAGATGTAACTAAGAAGTTGCCATGAGTCAAGCTTGATATGGAGACTTTTTTCTAAAGCAGTGGTACTGCATGAATAGGGTTTGAGAGCAGAGGTGGGTTTCAGCAGGTTCTGACCAGTTCTGGAGAATCGGTAGTGGAAATTTTGAGTAGTTCGGAGAACTGGTAGTAAAAATTCTTACTTGGCCCACCCCCATCTATCCTCTGCCTCCCAAGTCCCAGCTGATCGGGAGGAAATGGGGATTTTGCAGTAACCTTCCCCTGGATTGGGGATGGAATGGAGATGTTACAGTATCTTTCCCCTGCCACGCCCACCAAGCCATGCCACACCCACAGAACCGGTAGTAAACTTTTTTGAAACCCACCACTGTTTGAGAGCCTGCATTGATAACCAGGGGAGATTTCCCAACACATTTTCCAATATTTCAGAAGATATTCAGTAACAGTGAATGACTTGGCAGGAAACTGCTTTACGATATAAATTGCTTGACCTAGCCCCATCAACCTTGACTGGCAGATTATTTGTACGCCATTTTCCCAGGAAGCAATGCAACTTTTGTCTGGGGAGGGCTTGTTACCAGAAATATGGGACGCTGAGGAACATTCAAAACGTAGGCAATTAAACCTCTGCGCCGAGCTTGTGTCCGATTGCAGTACATTTTCCCCTAGGGTTACTGAGCGTCCTCTTTCACGAGAAAGGAGCACCTGTGGCTATATGGATAAATAGGCCAGCATCTTGTGCACCTAAGATCTTGGCCTCTTTGAAAAGGTCCAGCACCTGGGCACCTGAGGGTTGAATGCAATCCAACACTTTCCTGCCATAGAGGCAACAGAAACAGCCAATGTATCATGCAGACAGCCAATTGCCCCTCAGAAGATTTCCTTCAACAATAATTTTCAAGAGCCTCTCTTTCCAGCAAAGCTGGTTGGTTGCAATGAGGAAAGAGTTGCATTGATTCCAACACACACACATATATATAATATATATATTTAGTAGCTGTGCTTTTCCTGCAAGTCTTCCACTGGGAAAAATGTTTCTGAATAAATTTATGCCCACACTTGCACTTAGCCTGAGTCCGACCTAGACTCTCACATCCCTGGGGTTTAACCGTACACCTCTAAGCAATAAATGAATTGCAAAGGAGGCAATAACACAAAATGATTCTCCAAGCCAAGATTTTCACCTGAGAAACCAAGAGGACCTGGGTGGTTTGGTTTTGGTTTTCTCCACACAAGTGTAAACTCAAGGAACTCCCCATTTCTCTTTTTAGGCATTGCAGCATCTCGACGTAAATGGGCCGGAAATATCAAATCCCGCTTCCTGCCCCCTTTCCTTCCCCTTCCCTGGCTTCCTCCCTCAGACGGGACACAATAAGTGCAAATGTAAACATTTCTCATAATAAAATAAATAAATAAATAAATAAATAAATAAATAAATAAACCAAGCACAAAAAAAGTGCAGTGCATGTTGGTGCCAGCAGAGAGCAGAAGAGGGCCACTTTCCCCATCCCAACCTAAGGAGTGGGCCTTCTCAAAAGGTAGGAAAGCCTCTGTGTCTGTGTCTGTGTGTGTCTGTGTGTGTCTGTGTGTGTGTTTCTGCAGAGCAATTGGATGCGGAGAAGGTGAGGATGACGTACTGGGAAGAGACATGGGGCCTGGGAGGGAGGTGAGGCCTTCAAGTCTTGTTGTTGCTTCTGAGAACAGCTTACAAGGGCAGAAAGGTGATGGAAATGGCTCAATTTCAAGCTGTCCATTGGGACAATAGTTCCGTGCTGACTACGGCCCAAACATGCATCAAGTCCATCTCAGAGACAGTCTGGTTAAGCACTCAGGACGTGGTGGTGGTGATGTACATCATCCAGTCAAGAGGCTGAGCTGGGACCTGCAGCCCTGCTGGTGCACCGTTGTCATTTCCATTGGCAGATGAAAGCACCATTTCTTAGCCCATGCCGCCTCTGGATCTCTTCTCTTCAACCCTTGGGCAGTGGTGGCCCATCAGGCCCGGCTGATCTCCTGCTGAATTCCCAAACCATTCGGGACTTTGGAGGAAGCAAAATGGAAGGAATCGGTGCCTTCCGATAGGTGGGTAGAGCAAATGGTGAGCTGTGGGGCCAGTGGCCGCCCATGGGGAGGGTCCGTTCGGTCGCTGCCTCCATTCCAGCTGTCCAGCGTTGAATGCAGTGAGCCCTGATAATAAGGTGAGACTCGACCTCCCCCCACCCCAACTGGTCAGAGAAAATGTGGGAACAGGAACTGAAGAGAGGAATGAGGTGTGCTGGCTCTCTTTCCAGAGATTATGAGATAATATAGATTTATATAGAGCTTTATAATTATTTATATAAATATCTGGGGAGAAGGTGGTGGTGGTGCAGGGTGGCCAAGAAGGGAAGAGGGAACTGTACAACCTGGGAAAGGAAACCCAAGCAGTGGAGATCACAAATTCGGTATGTCTGGAAGTCTCTGCACCTCCCCACTGCCTGAATTGTCCAGTTCAGCACTATCGCAATCCGAGTCTTCATAGGTGGAAGGATCCTAGAAAGAGATAAAGCAGGTGAGGAAAGGTGGAGCCAGGAGTGGGGAGAGGAAGACAGGAAA
>JANHZT010004165.1:19608-38121 GCA_032468215.1 Stegonotus admiraltiensis | reverse complement strand
CTCCTCTCCTCTCCTCTCCTCTCCTCTCCTCTCCTCTCCTTTCCTTTCTCCTTTCCTTTCCTCTTTCCCCACAGGCATGCTGCTTAACAGACCACGAATCTCCCTACAATTGTGCATAAACAGCCATTCATGTTACCATGACTTGTTTATATTATACATTCAAACCAGCTATAATCCTGCCTTGGCCAGAATAGGAACAGGAAGGGAAACAGTATGTATGTATTTTCTCCCTTCCTTTTCCTTTCCAAAAAGACAGGGTGGATTTAGAATTTTCATTTCTTTCAAGCTATAGCTGAGCAGGGCCTGGCCCTGGACTAATTCTGCAGGCTAATTCTTCCTCCCACAATTTATCCCAAGTTGCTGAGAAGTGCTGTAACTTGGGAACTCACCAGCACTGCCTCAGCAGAATCTTGAAGCCATCTGGGCAACTGGTAGGCACAGGTAGGTGGAGGCTATTACTGCCCACTCCCCAGATGATGGCTGAGGAGTCCACATCCTTGTAAGGAATCTCTCCGGTCAGCAACTCCCAGAGAACGACCCCAAAGGACCTAGGTGGGAATGAAAAGTCAATTGAGTAGAGGAAGCATCTAGCATGAACAACCATTCTCAATGGGCTTCCCCTTTTACATTCTTTCCCAGCCATGTCTTCTTTCCAAACAGAATCTCTACCTGGGAGTATATACAGGTGAGACTAGGAGTAATAGACAAATACATCTAGAGGGCATAAGGTAAATCTGTGCATAAATAGGCATCTATTACTAGACCTTGGTGGGAGTTGTAGTCCAACACACCTTTGTCTGGGTATGTGTTGTGTGGATGACAGAAGCCAGAGCCCAACACATCTGTGGGGGTGGGGCACTGGGTTGTCCTATACTTTGGTCACCCACCCAGACCTTCCCCATTCTCTCCACTGCCTCTCTTTTGGGTTAGCTTCCCTCACCAGATGTCAACCTTCTCAGAAACAGGCTCATTCCGAATCACTTCAGGGGCCATCCAGGCCACGGTGCCAGCAAAAGACATCTTGGTGCTCTTGTCACTGAGCTCTTTGGAGGTGCCAAAGTCAGAGATCTTCACCACATCATCATACGTGATCAGCATGCTAGGAGAAAAGAAAAGAAGCTCATGGCTCCTTCTGAGAGACAAAGTGCTCTCTGCCATCAGTTAGGGAAGATAATATATGAATAAACCCCTTTGTGAAAAAGGATTTTTTCCTCCTCCATGGAATAATAATAATTTAATAAATTTATATGGTGCTTGTGGGCCGTATCTTAGAAACTGTGAGCCATCTCTTCCTAGAAGATAGCAGATAACTTTGCCACAAAGGTTCTTTATTTGTGGGGTGGCATTTTAAAGGAATATAGTGAATCATCTACTTCTTTAGCATATATTTTATTGAATGGCTCATAAAATGTAATTTTCCTCAGTTATTTACAACTTTGTTGGAACATCTGGATAATCCCATGCAATTCTAATGTGTCTTATTCCTAAACCAAGATTTACTCAAATTCCTCCTACTGCCCCTAGAAAACACCTTGAAATCACAAAACAAGAATGATTAAAAAGGACAGGCCCCTGCTCTTATTTCTTCAGCAAAAGTAGTGGGGCTTCTAAGCTCTGATTGAGAAAACAATGCCCTCCTTCACCCGAACAGACAGCACTGCAGCTGCTGCCCCACATCCTGTTTTTTGACTGATAGTGAGGGAGGGCAATGCTCTTCTTGGAAACCACATTTAATTATGGAAGGGTTTTGTTCACATCTATTCTTTGCTATACTTTTGTCACCTTCACTATTGTCTTCCCCGAAGTCTAATTTATGTACAGGGTAAACTCCTTGGAGATAAGCATTGTTTCCTTTGCTTATTTATGAAACTCTGAAAACCCCACCTCCGCTCTCAACATACCAGAGAAGCATCCATTACAGAAACAGTGAATGCCCTGAGTTGTACACAGGCATGAAAAAGAATTGTGGATGAAACCAGTGACAGGGAGGTCGAGCAGACTACCAAACCTCCCACTTAACTGTCACATTTTGAGAGAGATTTTAAGCTTTCAAAAATGGCAGGTTTTGTTTCAGTAGGAAAACACCGACTTGCCCTCAGTAATCTGGAGTTCCTTGCCACTGCCTGCCTGGAACCATATTAGTCTCCTGGAACTATTTAGCTCCCCTTCTTACTTGGGTGACTTGAGGTCTCGGTGGATGATCTTATGGAGGTGCAGGTAGTTCATGCCACCAGCGATGCCCATGGACCAGTCCACCAACAGCGAGGGAGTGACTTTGCGTCCAGCACGTAGCACCTCATAGAGTTGGCCCTGAGCACAGAATTCCATGATGATGCAGTAACAGGGAGCCTGGGTGCACACACCCCTGCAAGGAGTGACAAAGGACAGAATAAGGATGTGCTAAAAAGGACCAGCAGGATACTTTACAGTGACAGAGAAATAACACCAAACACTGCAAGCTTAGCATGCTCTTTGAAGAGTTATTGTGGAATTATGATTTCTGGGGAGACAAAGAGCCAAGATTCACTTCTGCCTTGTGTCCCAACAAGAAAGCCTAATGTTTAATATGTGAGAAGGGCTGCTGTTGTTCAGAGACAAGCCAAAAGTTATCCCTAATGCTATGAGGTACTTGTGGAAATTACCCAAATTAGTCAGCATCCTGTGATCCAGAACCTTTTTGTTTTGCAGCTGCAACAGTGAGTTGGAGGTCCTTCTGCAACCTTCATTATGGATCGAACCATTGAAAATATAAACATTAATTCACCTATTGTAGAGGGCGTAGGGAATGCCCTTGAAGGACAGGACAGAGTCCCTACCAAGGTCATGGTCATATAAGAGGGGCTTGAATCTGTCTTAAGAAATTTGAGAAAATGTCTTACACAAGTCCCATCCTTAGTTCACATGAAGGGTGGGAGCAGACTTGCAACAGTCTGATATTATAGTTGTTACAATATAAGTAGTCCTGATCTAAAATCAATTGGTTTCTTTGTCTACCTTAGGGTTGACATCTATATATGAATAGACTACTGGAATATGAAATATCATTACTAGATAGATACCCTTATCTATTCCATACTTGGTGACCACAACGATATTTGGGACTACAATTCTTAGGAGAATCGGTTTGGTATAGTGGTTGAGGAATGAATGTAGAAATTGAGAGAATGTGAATTCTAGTTCTGCCTTAGGCACAAAGCTAGGTGGGTGACCCTGGGTAAGCCACTCTCTCAGCCCCAGGAAGCAGGCAATGGCACTTCTGAAACCCAAAAGAAATTCTAAATACTTGCTTAGGAAGTCGCCAAGAATCAACACTCACTCAAAGGCACAAAGACAACCTTAGAAACACCCAGCAGCTAGGAAATATAAGAATTATAGCCCAATATATCTGAAAATACTTTGGTTCTAACAAGGTTGGAATTATGGGGATTGTAATTCCAACATTTGAAATAGCATTACTTGTTTTATACAGTATTACTTTCCTGTTTCTTTCCAGTGAGAATCAGCTAAGGTCACACTCAATTCCAAGAAATGTGGCAGAGCCAAAATGAAACCTAATTGTGATGCAATGAGCATTACAATTCAATTTACATTTGTTCATTATAGTTAATATGATTACTTTTTCAGTATCCAATAATCTTCTCCTGCCATGTGACAAATTACAAACTAAGGAGAGGCTGACTACAGCATCCAAGATTTTGTCTCACAAATTGTCCTGATTTAAAAAAAAACCAGGGCCGATACTGGGAAGTTGTGGTTCCAGAAAAGGAAGTACGACAGTGAAGGTGAGCCTATGACATGTGTGTCAAAGATAACATGCCACAACATTTTGGATGTCAGCGTTCACCACCACCTGACAAGTATTCTCAAAAACATGCCCCATCCCTGTGCAATTTTCAGAGTCTGCAAAGGCTGCATAAGAAGGGTGTTGTCACATGGCCTCCAGACCTTCTGGAATTTGTGCAAGAGGGCCATGTTCTTGCATGGCCTCCTGACCCTCTGAATAGGGCGTGTTTTTGCGCAGTTTTTGGAGCCTGAAGGGGCCACAGAAAGGCATTCTCTGAAGCTATTTCAAGAACAAAGTCCTTGTGCAACCAGAGCAGCCTCCTGTAGGCTTCAGAGGCCTGTCATCAGAAAGAGAACATAGTCTAAAGTAGGTGGTACATGGCAGATCTTGGAGAGTGCTGGGCTATGGGGACAATCACACCATTCCCCAACATTTGTATATCTTGGGAAATGGTGCAAGGCAGCCTTTTTGAGTGGCAGTGATAGTACTAGGGCGAAATCAAGGCCCGGTTCTCTGCTTCAGGCCTAGCCCCAGTGCTGTTACCACTGTTCAAGGTGGCCTAGAAGGGGAGACAGAATAGTTTCTCTTTTGTTTGGGAGGTGGTGGTATTGACATACCAGCAGAGCCAAGTTAGGTATTTTCTGAATTTTTGACATGCTGAGCCAAAAGATTTGCCATAACTACACTAAAATAAGTGGGACATGCACAAATTGGGTTCTTTTTTCTCTCCATACAGTCTACGGCTAGAAACGCAGCTGATTGTTGTATGTGTTGTATGATTGCTTGTGCTGTGTGTATTTATGGGTGAGGGAGAGGGACTAAGCTATGGTGCTTGGCAAAGACATTTGCCCTGTCCAACTATAGCAATAGCACTTAGACTTACATACCGCTTCATAGTGCTTTATAGCCCTCTCTAAGCTGTTTACAGAGACAGCATATTGCCCCCCAACAATCTGGGTCCTCATTTTACCGACCTCGGAAGGATGGAAAGCTGAGTCAACCTTGAGCCTGATGAGATTCGATCTGCCAAACTGCTGGCAGCCAGCAGTCTGCAGAAGTAGCCTGCAGTACTGCACTCTAACCACTGCGCCACCGTGGCTCATGTTCTGAACTATGCTCAGAAAGACTTCTCTCTTAAGAAAGTCAGGGCCAACTCCCTCTTGCCAACGCTGCCCCACTCACTTGAAGGTGATGATGTTGGGATGCTTGAGTTTCCTCAAATGTTTGATATCCGTCTCCTTGAGGTCTCGCACCTTCTTGACTGCAACTTCCTCCCCATGGAAGCGTCCCAGGAAGACAGCACCTTGTGCCCCACTGCCTACCCATTGCAAGTCCATGATCTCTTCAAAGGGTACCTCCCACGGGTCTGCATGGAGAAGAAAAGAAAGTGGTAGCTGTGGGTTGTTTAGAGGAAAGCAGGTTTTTCATCCACAGGGCAAAAAATCCTGCATAATGTCATTCAGGAATAACCGAAGTAGTGTGTATCATTGCAGAAACAAATGTAAACACTACAAAGACATGGCATTCAATAAGCTGAGAATGCATTTAAAAATAATAATGCCAATCAGGTTTCTAGCCCTTGCTAGTATAAAGAGGACTTGTAACAACACCACCACCACTGCTTGGATTTACATATATACTATGCAGGCACATTACAAAATCCCAGAAGCTAGGTTTTTGGGAAGAATTTGTTGTGTATGAAAGGCCAGAACCATCTAAAGAACTGGCAGCTTTGATTTCACACTGTCATGTATTTAATAACAGTAATATAATTTTATACACCATCCAACTCCCAGTGCCCCTAGTATAGCTCTCTGGTAATGCAACGTCTTGTTTGGAAAAAGGGAAGAAAGGATTTCCAATGATGATAGGATGGAATAATCAGTCTAGCATCTCGCTGCTCACTCCCTTTGACCACAGCTTTTCTTATAGCATCACAGTCACATTTCATATGGATGATTCCATTTGTCTTGGGTGCCATAAAAAGGGACTGGAAGAAAATAAATAAGCAGAAAGTTCAAGATTTAACTCAAAGTTTGAAGAATATTCTGCATTCCTTCATGTTTTTTTTCAAGAGGGAAAAACTATATGAAGGGCATTCTGTCATGATAGGTACCCCTGAAGTATTTGTTACCAGTAGAAGCCACTGGATAAAAATGAAGGTAGCCTGTCTTAAAGTATGTTTGAGGAAAAAATAGCTGGAAAATTCATGTTCAAACTGAAAAACCCACATCCAATATTTTGGCTGATTGGCTCCGTCTGGGGATTTGCCCCTCTTAGTGACCTTTCTTGATGCTTCAGGTAGAATGGTGATCAAACAGATGTTTATTAAGGCCTACTTCAAAGGCAGGGAACCTGAACCTGTATCCGAGTTGGAATTTCTTTGCCTACAACACCAAACTGTGCTGGATGTTATCATAGCGTAGGCATTTCAAAGAAGGAAAGTCTCCCCCCAACAACCTCTTTTTTAAAGAAAAACCAGGATCAGGATTGGGAAGTTAAGATTCTGGAAAAGACACAAGGTTCTAAGTATCTAATTTTCTACTTAATCAGAAAATGGATGTGATTGCTCCCAGCTTCCTTGGTCCTGTCCATTTTGTACAAGTAGGTGGGAATGATTCTTTTCAGTTGTCTCTTGGAAGAGAGGCCCTGCTTTTCTTGATGTGCAGGAGAAAGTAGAGAGCATGTCTATCTGCTCCAAGTATGGGAGCTGAGCTTCTTCAAAAGAGACTTTCCTGCCCTGCCCCCCCACCCTCCGGGAGACTCTGGTTTTAAAAACCTTTCTGTCACCAAGATTGCCATCTCTAGTTTTTGATAGAGTTGCACTTCCCAAAGCAGACCTTTTAAAATAATTTGAGGGCTCTCCTGGACTCTCATCTCCTGCTCAATGAGCAGATAGCGGCCATGGCCTAGGAAGGCTTTTGCAGAAATCCATCTTTTGTGGCAATAACATCCTTTCCTAGTTTGTGAGGCTATGATCGTAGGCACTCATGCTCTAGTGACCTTCTAGTCAGATTATTGCAATACATTCTTCATAGGGCAACCTTTGAACACCTGTTATTGTTGTTCCTCACTTTGCCAATATAATGCCTCTGCTCTGCTACTAGTAAGATTCTGGATGCAATTCAAGGTGTTGACTGTCATATATAAAACATTACAAGGCTTAAGATCTGATTAACTTTAGAACCTTTTCTCTTGTTACTTCTGCCTGGCTAGTAAGAACTGTTTGAGTTTCGTGTGCTCCAGATCTGAGCTATAAAAATGTGACTTTATGAGAAACAGTGGGACCTAGGAGCTGTGTCTTCCTTGTAGTTGCACCTACCGTATGAAACAGCAACTCCCTCCCTCAAGATTTGAATGGCCAACTATGTTAGGCTTTCATAAAGCTGTGAAAACCTGGCTCTATCCAGCAGGTTCTGGAGCAGAGTATAATGGTTTGTTCCAGTGGTGAAATTCAAATTTTTTTACTACTGGTTCTGTGGGCGTGGCTTGGTGGGCGTGGTGTGGCTTGGTGGGCGTGGCAGGGGAAGGATACTGAAAAATCCCCATTCCCTCCCCACCCTGGGGCCAGCCAGAGGTGGTATATGACAGTTCTCCAAACTACTCAAAATTTCCGCTACGGGTTCTCCAGAACCTGTCAGAACCTGCTGGATTTCACCCCTGGTTTGTTCCATGTAGTCTACCCTGATGGTATAATCCTATGGAGTTGGTTATCCCCCTGATACAAGGTTATGTAGTATTATTGTATAGTTTGTTATTTCTGTTGCTTTAAATCCTGGCATGTGAGCTGCTTTAGTATACCTTCAGTAACTGAGGTGGCATGCAAAATAAATACTGTAAATGACCATATTCTTTTTGACTCAAAAGCGAAAATAATGGGTTTTTTTTTTAAGGTATCTGCAGCTTTTTACTTGAGAGTCATGACCTCTTCATCTGCTCTTCTCCTTAGAAGCTGCAACGTCAGGCTTTCTCTGATTTTGAGAAACTTCAGTACTAAGCACGTAATAATCTAATCTAATCAGCTCAATTGTACACAAAAAGTTTAACCATCAACACATCTGACTGGAAAAATAGAGGCAAAATGGCCATGCCACTTTGGTCTGGAAATAAAAACTGGGGATTCAAATTACCCTGTGACTGGAAAAATTGTAAAAATAGTCTCTGTAGGATTTTTTTTTTGTATGATTAAAGTGTTAGGTATTTTTGATCTTCACAATTGCACATGGACAATTTTCTAATGTCCTTTTCTTTGAGTCTCAGTGCATGTTAACTGGAACATTTGGTATTGACATTGATTTTACCAATGTTTTCAGGATTCAGGGTTCAAAGGCAATACTCTAGATTGCTCATAAGAACAAACTGGCAACAAGCATATCTCTATTAAAATAGTTACAATTATGTCCATTTGGCTAGTACTCATTCAAATTCTAATTATGGCATTTCGGATCAAATTCATTTCCATTCAATATATAAAGACAGCTTCTTATATGGCATTATTTTGGCCTAATCCCCTAATAATTATATGAATAGTCACTAGAGCTTCATTCCTTATAAGTCTGGTTAGCCTGCAAACTAAATTTATAACGAATTCCTGACACAGATAGAATCAGAAAATCAAGGGTCACCGTGTTCTTGAGGGCAGCAATGGATGAAAAGAATCATGCAAGTAATCACTGACTCTGGGAGAAAGCCTTGATCCAAACTGAATCTTAAATTCCCCATTGCCCCCAAGACTGATTGAATTGCCAATTGCATTTGGGACCATGTCTTGAAAATAGGGATATAGAAAATTCCTTATACTGAATCAAACACCTAAACCCATATTGTTTACATCAGACTGCTTTATCACTGGTGAAATCCAATTTTTTTTACTACTGGTTCCATGGGTGTGGCTTGGTGGGCATGGTGTGGTGTAGCATGGCTTGGTGGGTGTGGCAGGGGAAGGATACTGCAAAATCCCCATTCCCACCCCACTCTGGGGCCAGCCAGAGGTGGTATTTGCCGATTCTCCGAAGTACTTAAAATTTCTGCTACCGGTTCTCCGAACTGCTCAAAATTTCCGCTACCGGTTCTCCGAACGGCTCAAAATTTCCACTACCGGTTCTCCAGAACCTGTCAGAACCTGCCGGATTTCACCCCATGCTATATCCTCCAGATGTTTTGAACCAAACTCACGAAAATCCTTGCTGTTTGCTAATGTATACTGGTCTGGTGAGAACTGAAATCTGAAGGCTATAGGGGCTCCAAATTCCCTACTCCTGATATGCATGTCTGGAAAGAGTTTTCCATGATTTAAAGAAAGGTCTTTCTCAGCTCTACCTGGAGATTCTGTGAACCAACTTAGACCTTTCTGTATGGAAACCATGGAGCCCAACTCTCAGCAATAGGATTCGCTTCATAGATCATAATCAGAAGTCATTATTGTAGGATTCTGTCAACTGATAATGCCCACTCTTGCTCCTGGTGGTCACCATGTGGTCACCATGTTCCTCACCTTCCTGCTGCTGTTTGTGTTCGGTGGAATATGCTTTGCCAATCATGGTCCAGACAGGTTTGAGGCAACCAAAAAGCCCTTCCAGAAAGCCACTCCCTGTCTGGCAGTGGATCCGTACTTGGTCAGCATGGTAGCGGGTGGGCCGGACTTCAGGATTTCCAACTCCAGCTCCTGCACCAGCTCCACCTCCTCCCCCATTACCAGCTTCATTCTCATGGAGCTGCAGCACGCTGTTGGCAAACTGTTCGTGGGTCTCCTCGCTGGGAGTGGGACTGTGTCCACCACCTCCACCTCCACTCCCATCTATGGGCAAGACATCTCGCAACACACACTGTGTCGGTGTCAAGTCCTTCTCAGGGGTGCAGTCCGAGGCATCTGGATCCAACTTGCGTAGAGAATTCTCCGTCAAGATAGTGTTGAAACTGCCAAAGGAGGGGGAAGGTGTGCGGGTCTCGTGCAGGCAAGCCATGATGGCGCGTATCTTGAGGTAATGTACAGCTAGTCCCTAAGAGGCAGAAAAAGAGAGAAAATGAAAGGGTCATGGATTAGACAACTAGCAGGAATCAAGAGATCGTGGGATCTGCAAGCCAAGTTTTCACATTAGTTAAGTAACTCATGGAATATCAAAAAGAATTTGGAACATGGAACTACAGGTAACCTTCAACTTAAAACCATTTGTTTAGTGAATGTTCAAAGTTACAACAGAACTGAAAAAAGTCACATATGACCAGCCTTCACACTTAACAACTGTTGCAGCATTCCCACATGATCTAAAATTAGAGCACCTTGGCAAACAGGCATGTATTGATGATGGTTGCTGCATTCTGGGGTCGTTGCTCGTGACACTTTAGGCATGAGTAGACATGTGCATCCTTTTTGTTGAAAATGGCAGTAAATACACATGTAGAGGCGACCAAGAGAATCTGGAAAAGGAAGTGTCTGTACATCTACATGTGTGTTTAGAATGGCTGAGTGATGAAAAACCAGTGAACAGCTTCGAATAAAAGCACATGTATAATTTGGCATTTAACATGGAATTTGGCCCTTGGGATGTTTTGATGGAAGACTCTACACTAGTTGGGCTCCATATCTAAGGCTGTAAACCATGATTCCTCTATATCTCGTTTCCAAGCTATTAGAGACCTAATCAAGTAGTGTGCATCTGTAAGTTGGAAGGGTGATGAAGATGTATGGTACACTCCTCTCCAGAGTTTACATTACAAACAACTAAAATGGAAATTTAGTTATCAGGATCTTTGCTTTATCCAGGTTTGTAATTTTGCAGAACTATGTCATGGCATTTAGCCAAACTTGGTTATATTTCCATTTCAGAACTTTCAAAAAAGCAGATGATGTTTGGGAATAGTGCATATGAAACAAAATGAGAATATGCATCCCTATGGTTTCATTTGTTATAGGTTTATATTGCTTATGTATTTATTAATTCAAGATTGTTTTAAGCTGCTCCCTTTCCTCAAGGAGTATGAAGAGATTATCATGAAATCTTAATACTTGAGACTTCCATATTTGGAAAGCAATATAGACTTGCATATTTTAAAGAACACATCTTTAAAAAAAGCACTAAGTCACACATTTAGATCTTCTTGTACTGCTGTTTCCTGTAACAGAAATCCTCATGATTTGTGAGAAATTTTGCAGGAATACAGCATCTAGTGTTGTGCAAAAACCATGTTTTGGTGCCTGGAAGAAGTAATCCTTAAGCAGAAGTGAAGAAGAAAATATAGATAACATCTTACATGAATTAAAGAAGGAAGTTATCATTGTAATGTCCGTTAAAAGAAGCACTCAACTTTGGTTATAGAAATATGCTTCAGTGTCTAAAATAACTTTTTACTTAAAAGTAGATCTGACAAAGAATTTAACTTTGGGAATGATTTCTAGATTACAATTTTATATGTAGATTTGTATCACAGCCAAAATTTTGGTTTCCTTTTACAAAAATGCTTCATATTTCAGCTTTATAGAATTTTCTAATCTTTTATGATTTTTACTATGATGGCTACTGTTACTGACATTTATAGACTTAGAGCGCAATACTTATTTTTATTTTTTTAAAAGTAATATAATACATCATGAAATAATTTCTATGATGCTTGTAAAGTTTATATATGTGTAGCCTACTTTCAATTCCTCTTCTCTACCTTTTTGTCTATTTATTCAACTTTTAATATGTTCAATAAAATATATTAAAAAAGAAGTGCCAAGTCTATGGATTTTATATAAAAACATACAATTATCTATAAATTCTGTATATATGTTGCCTATTGAAAATCTAAGGACAACTTTAGCAAAAAGGAAAGTGGAGAACAGGACTCCAAATCCTACACCTCTTTTTACAAGTTTCAAGCAGCTCATGTTACCTCCGGCTATAAATATATAGCCCTGGGACTTACTTACTTACTTACTTACTTACTTATTTATTTATTAGTTCAATTTATATGCCGCCCTTCTCCGAAGACTCGGGGTGGCTTACAATGCACTATAGCAATAGCCTTCATTCTTTTGTATATACCTGCTTATTAGGGCTTTTGGCCCCCCCATAAGCGATGTTTCTACAAAGTCAGCTTATTGCCCCCTTAACCATAAAAGATCTTTGAATATTAATATTCATAATCAAACATTTTAATAATTGGTTACTGAACTACACATTCTTTTGTCTCACATTTCAGATGCAGCCTACAGAAGAGGATGCCCAGGTGTATGGTTGTACCATCAGTTGATGTGCATCAGAATCAGAATAGAGCTGGAATTCCTCCAAGCTGGACCTTGGAGGTCTTCTAATCCAGCCCACTGCTCAAGGAGAAAACAGGCATGAAGCCATTAGAAAGCAATGCTTTGACATGTGAATGATGAAAGCAGCTTTGCATTTGCAGCCATGCATTTTGTCTCCTCCTCTGGGATACCCAGGTGTCTTTTCTCATTTTTACTGCCTTAATTCATTAGCTGTCAACACTTTGTTTCTATCTCCCATGTTTTGTTTTCTCTTGTAAGTCATGCTCCATACCCAAGTAAACAATCCTTTAAGGATGGTGAGCATACTTGGAATTTTGAGAACACAAGCAGAGGACTCTTCTAATGCTGTGGAAAAAGGAGATACTACTGTGAATATAACCAGTCAGAAAATATCCATTGAATAGACTGCAAAGGGGCAAGGATATTCACCACTCCCTAATTCTATCATCTTATTTTTATCCGATTCTTTTTCTGGAGAGGTATTGTCAAACCTAAAGCCAAAGGTGACATAGTAAGATCCAATTGAGTCCAGCTCTTTCTTTGATTGCACCTAATAGCTCACAATCAATTGGATACCACCAGATGGTCAGAGAAAAAGAGGAAGGCCAAGGAAAACCTGGTGTCAAACATTTCAGGAAAATCCAAAAAACATCAACCTTAAATGGAAGGATGTGGAGGTTGTAGCTGCAGACCAAAAACTGTGGAGTAAATCTGTAGTCCAATGTGCTTAGCATAGGATGTGATTATGATAATGATAAATAGACAGCTTGCTCTCCTAATGCTGTAACCTTCTAACCGAAGAGATATACCCTGTTTCCCCGAAAATAAGACCCAACCGGAAAATAAGTCCTAGCATGATTTTTCAGGATGCTCGTAATATAACCCCTACCCCCAAAGTAAGCCCCAGTTAAGACTGTCAACCAGATGGTTGCATTTAGTACCGTATTTCTGCAAAAATAAGACCTAACCAGAAAATAAGCTAATGCGTCTTTTGGAGCAAAAATTAATATAAGACCCGGTCTTATTTTCAGGGAAACACAGTATATGTGTTTCTTCCCTGGGAGATTATAGGGTGTGGCTATTGTGACCCTTTCCCTCTCTTTCCCATCCATTTCAGGACTGCACAGTCTCCTGTTTGGGGCCTCTCTCAGGAATGTGCTGCCTCCTGCTTGAGAAGACGTAGTGTTATTGTCCATGTTTCTCCAGCTGTACATTCCACTGCAGATGTGCTCACTCTACGAAGAGTTAAAGTATAGGCAAAGTGAAAGATAAATATACACATATTCATTACATTATTCCTTTCTGGGTAAGCAGCAATGTTATGCAGAGAGCAAAAAAGGAGCAAGAAATAGCAAACTAAATAAATTAAAGGCAAGAGATTAAAAAAAAAATTACTCCAAGACCATACATTATATCTTTTCATACTTTTCTATCCTTGCAAACTCTCCTACAGATCTCCTCTTACATTATTGCTTTATGTTATTTGAATTCCTCTCCTCTGTCTTTTGCAGGATCTCATCAACTCCATTCAACCATAATTTTTCTCCATCCTTTCGCCACGTTCATTCTTCCTTCGTATACTTGTTTTGCAATTCAGCCCTCATCCATCTCGCTATATTATCTAACTCGTTATTATTATTATTTTATTTGTATGCTACATTTATTGTTTTTACAAATAGCTCACGGTGGCAAGCACACCTTTCTCCTTCTATTTTCCCCACAACAACAGCACTGTGAGGTAGGTTGGGCTGAGAGGGAATGACTGACCCAAGGCTGATTGTCATGGCTAAGAGGGGACTTGAACTCATGGCCTCCTGCTTTCTAGCCTGATGCCTTGACCACTACACTAAACTGGCTCTCTAACTACCTCAACTTTTATTTCATTGTAGTTAATCCACATTTGTTCACACGCACGCACAAGCACACAAACACACCTTCATTCTTGATCCTACCTCTAATTTTACACACACACACACACACACACACACACTATTTACACCCCGGTGACCACAGTTTTTGATTTACCTTTATGTTTTAAAAATTCTTTACACATTTTTTCATCTTTCATAAATATTCCATCAAGGTACATGAACTCATTTACCTAATCTAGTAGTTGCCATTTATGTATGACTTGCAATCTCTGTAACAATCTTAGCCAACAACTCAGCATCACCTGGATATTTATGTCCCAACCAACATGCCTCTAACAATACCACAAATATTTCTTTTTTTTCTTTTGTTTTGTCCATAAACACATGAACCAGCTTGGGGACATCAGACATTCTTGCATCTCCCTGTTCACTGTTGAATCATTCAGTGAACATCCCATTTATTCTTATACCTGTTTTACTTCCATCATATAACACTTGTTATCGCACTTGGCAACTAAGCTTCATTTCCCCACATTTTACGATTCAAGCCCATTTGCTTTATCATATACTTTTTATAAATCAGCAATGCAGTAAACATTCTCATTCATATTCATACATATTCAGTGACTTTCTGAAGAGCAAAAATCTGATCTGAACACCTTCTGCAAGACATAAAGCTGTACCGAAATTCCCAAATGTTGCTCATTGTCATCTCTTGTAACTTTTATATGTGAATTCTGCCAAATACCTTCACAGGCACACTTGGAAAACTAATTCAGTAGTTTTTGCATTCACTCTCCGGTAGGGGAACAATAAATTCACTCTTCCAATGATCACGAATGGATTCTGGGTTCATTCAAATATTTAACAAGTCACGGTCACCCTATAACAGTGATGGCTAACCTTTTTGCCATCGTGTGCCAAAAGCAGGGGGAGTGTGGGGGGTCACACGCACAGGAGCCTACACCCATAATTCAATGCCCCCCGCCCCCCTGCACATGCATGAGCGACCCCCATGCTCTCCCTGCTTTTGGCAAGTGATGTCACGGTGGGCCCGTAGGCCCATTTTTTGCCCTCCCCAGGCTCCGGAGGCTTTCTTGGAGCCTGGGAAGGGTGAAAATGGCCTTCCCCATCCCAGATCAGGTCATTTCCCGACTTCCGGTGGGCCCGGAAGGCCCAAAAATCAGCTGGCCGGCGCACGCATGCACACTGGAGCTGAGCTAGGGCAACGCTCACGTGCCCACAGATATGGCTCCGGGTGCCACCTGTGGCACGCGTGCCATAGGTTCGCCATCACGGCCCTATAATCACATCCGTATTTTCGTATTTCTCTAGTTTCACCATCTATAACTGCAGCCTTACATTGTTTTAACATTCTTACAACATTTATGATTTCCTTTTCTTAAATTACTTGTTTAGACTCTTCATCCATTTTCAAAAGTTGTTTTTTTTTTAATCATCAAAATTGTTCGGCATTCTCTCTGCCTTTTTTAACCGGAAGTATTTCTCACTAAATTTGATAAGCCAGTTTGGTATAGTGGTTAAGGCACCAGGCTAGAAATCAGGAAATTGTGAATTCTAGTCCTACCTTAGGCACAAAGCCAGCTGGGTGACCTTGAGCCAGTCACTTTTTCTCAGCCCAAGGAAGGAGGCAAGGGCAAATTACTTCTGAAAAACCTTGCCAAGAAAACTCCAGTCAATCCCCGAGAACTAGACATGGGAAAAACATTTGATTACATTTTTGCAATTATCTATTTCTCTCCATACACATTATGTCCATCTCCCATTCCCATTTTTTGCAACAGCCTCTTTTTTATGCCTTTTCCATGGTCTCTTCCATTTTATCATTCCATCAGGTGTCCTTCTTTCATAATTCCCACAAGTGTAGGCCTACATCTTTCTGTGGCACTCAGTCCCTTAATTCTTTTCTCTTCATTCCAGGCATCTCCACATCGTCTTTCTCATGGCCACTTGCCACTCCTTCTTTGGGAAAATAATCTGTCTTCTAATGTGTTATCATTCTGAACTCAAATATTTTCTTCCTGGAGTTACTCTTCTTTAACTCTTGTTCTTTTTCTTCTACATCTATTTTCCCTAAGATCCTCCCTTGATCTTAAAAATAATGGCCAGTCACACTTCCAGAACTGCTCACCGCCCCTCTATCATTAATATTCTCATTTTACATCATAGTCATTAAGTATTCACCATTTTTTATTAATTCAATGGTTTCCAAAGGGGCCAATAACATTTTTTTTGCACTCCCTCAATTCATTCCCACCCATCCATTCATTTTCCCCTTGAATTCCATTCATTCTGAAATATTTTCATTCTGCACTCATTTTCCTCTCTGCTTTTTTCACTCACAGAACAATCATCAGTGTACATGTTCCTAGTTTCATAAACATTAACAATTTAGATAATACTAACTTCATACATATATGTTAGACCTTCCATTCATAATTAAGCTAATGCTTAAATGTATCTGTATATTCATCAATTCCTCTGCACCAAACCAAACTGTTTTCATACAAATCTATTACATCCTTGTCTTTGTTTCACAGATGCACAACATATATTGCTTATTTCATTTCATTTGTTGATTCATACTTTTTGCTTGATTTTACATAGCAATTTTACATTGCAGATTGCAAATCTTCCATACCTGATAGTCACCATCAGATAGGTCCACCACTACTGATCACCCATCATGGCTTTAATCAGGCACAATCTGTCCTTTTTTAGTAAGATAAAGAACTTTATGTGATCTATATTACCTGCCTTAGGTAACCTGTGCTATGTGTACCTTTCCCAGTTAATATTAAGGATGTATCATTCAGTTTGGATACAATTTGACCAGTATGTCTTAACCAGTATGTGTTAAATACAACCAGTATATCTTAAATACATCTAGTTTTAGCCTAAGCATTATCAGACCATATAGGGAGCCCTGGTGGCACAGTGGTAAAGTGAAGTATTGCAGTGAGCAAACTCTGCTCACAGCCTGGAGTTCGATCCTGATGGGGCTCAAGGTTGACTCAGCCTTCCATCCTTCCGAGGTTGGTAAAATGAGAGCCAGATTGTTGGGGGCAATATGCAAATAATTCTTAGTCAACTGCCCAGAGAGTGCTCTACAGGTAGTCCTCAACATACAACCACAATTAGGACCAGAATTCAGTTATAAATCATTGCAGTCATAAGTCAAGGTACCACGTGACCAGACCCAACTTTTTCTACCATTTCTTATGGCAGTTGTTAAGCGAATCTCAGTCGTAAGCCCAATTTCACTCTCCCAAATGGGTATTTTTTGCCATTAAACAACTGGTCATAAGTCGAGGACTATCTGTAAAGTGCTATGGCATATAAACCTAAATGCTACTGCTATTGCTATTTTACACAAGCTGCTATCTGTAGCTGAGGGTAACCTGCAAGCCAATAGATTGTTGCCTGCATCTCACCAACCAGAAGGTATATGCAGCAAATCAAGATACACAATGTAAAAGAAATCTTACAAAAGAGATCATCAAGAGCTAAGGGAAGCTTAAGGTAAGGGATAGACGAGAGGAGACAGCAAGGGAAAAGACACAAAGATATCTATGGGAGTCCAAAATAAATGACTGTATTAACAAGATAGATTCCCCAGAGGGGAAAAAATAGGAACCTTAAAAGGCAGAAAAACCCCCCTTTCAAAATAAACTGGGGAGTAGAAGAATGAGAGACCTTTAAAAAGGGCACTCAGAAGCTTTAAATGTAAGATACTGCATGCCACAAGCAATAAAGATAGTTCAAAAGTGCCAGTAGTGAGAAAGAAAAGGGGGGGGGGAAAGGAAACTAGCATCAAAGGACTAAAAGAGGCATAATGATAAAAGGAGAAGCCCAGTGTTTCTCTTCGGTTTGGGTAGTGGCCTCCCCTGCCAATTGAGATGGGGGTCAGCAACATATCTTTTGTCTTCTTGCCCATATTGTGTGTACTTCTGCTTAGTGACATTTTGCAAGGAAGTCTGGTGTATTTTGCATCATAATATTAGATACTGGTAGAGATAAAAAATGGGATACTAATACAATCAAGCAAAACGTTTCTAGGCAAACTGCCTTTGCACATATGTTTATCTGGCACTTGCATTAATTAAAACAAGAATGTTAATGTTTCATATTAATTAAAAATGAGAATGAGGGATCTGCTTACTTGGTAATAGATCTTAAGAAAAGGCTTTTGGAATAGCAGTTTATCAAACATCAAGTACCATAACATATTGACTCACCTGGCTGCAAAAATAGGCAAACGCAATTTTAGGCTGCATTAGCAAAGTATAGTTTCTAAATCATGAACTAAACAAATTGGAGGAGTTCAGAGAAGAAGTACAACGATCATAAAAGTAGAATCTAAGGCCTGCTGAAGGATCTGGAATTATTTGGGTTTTTTTTCAATAAGTATGTGATAATAATTGAAAGGATAGCATGAAAAAAAGACAAACCCTTCATTCCAAGACTGAGGCAATGGAAGAATACATTTAAAGAATAGGAAGGCAGTGTGAGGATGCTACGTATTACCATATATGGTGGACATGTAAAAAGATTAAGGCATTTTGGATAAAAATATGGTGGATTATGCA
>JANHZT010004164.1:20903-38565 GCA_032468215.1 Stegonotus admiraltiensis | reverse complement strand
TGGCCAATGGGGAGGCAGGATTCTCCCGCCGGCAACTCGGTGCGTCTTGGCCAATCAGGGGCTGGGCGTCGTAAGTCGAGGACTTCGTCGTAGGTTGAGGACTTAACAGGTAGTAAAAATTCTGACTGGCTCTACTCCCATCTATTCGCTGCCTCCCAAGTCCCAGCTGATCAGGAGGAAATGGGGATTTTTCAGTAACCTTCCCAAGCCTTGCCATGCCCCCCAAGCTACACCCACAGAACCGGTAGTAAAAATTTTTTGAAATCCACCACTGATCTGTGGCACTCCCTTACAAATAGAATATTTTTGAATATTACAAAGTAAACCTTCACTGTTCTTAAAAGTTAGCTTTCAAATACCACCAAATATTCCCTCCCTCCTTTCAAAGGGATGATTTCACAAGAGGGCCGCATATCTGGCATATCTTGAGCACTCAGTCTTGATTCTGTCTATCAAGCAATCATCTTCTAAAATGTACTAGATCACCTCCCACCAGATTAATTATAAACATAAAGAATGGGAGAAAATGTCTGGGCGATGCCAAAAATTCAATGAATTTGTAATGTTAATCACTTTGGCTTGGCTGTATCAGTTCAACAACAAGGTACATGGAGGTTATATCAAAGGAAAATGAAGTAAGTATAATGGAAGTTGAAGAAGGCAAACTTGCCTTATCCATATTTTCCCTGTCTAATAAATCATGTGTGGGAACATACCAAACTGGGATTTGTGAAATGTCAGGTATGTTTGAAGCTGAATATATTCTGCAGATAACAGACTATGCCTGGAGTTTGGAATAAACAGAGCAAAATTTCAACCCTATCCATTAGTAGATAACGATGACCTTACCAGAAAGTGTCTGTTACTTATTAATATGCTTAACAGGCTGAACAATTTAGAAAAGGAGACAGTATTTAAAAAAAAAAAAAGAGGGGAAGGACCTATTTTAAGCTTGTAAAAGGTCACTGTGATGACAAATAAACACAATCAGTGGAAGCTAAAGAAGCCATATGCTATATTCTGACTTTTTGCATACCATTTTCACGAAGCTCAGCAGACGTTTACTAGATTTGCTGAGAAGCAAATAAGTCTGTAAAATATATTATCTTTTGCAAGATAACCAAACTATCTGTAACTCATTTTTCCAAAATAAGGATTAGAATTAACTCATTTAATTCCCAGAAAAATTGAAAGCATGGTAGGTCGGTAAACAGCACTCTCTCACACAGAGATTAAGTTCAATTGGTAATCTAGCAGGCAGACATATTCATAGCAAAAGTTAGATATTACAGAAATTAGTTGCCGCTTGACTATAAATATCTTCCCCTATCTTCAAAACTTTGGGCTATTCTGTTTTTTATCATTCATCAGTATGACAGTTCAAGGAAGCACTTTAAAAAAACCATCACTTGTATTAAATATGTTTATTGGAACTTCAAAAGTATCTTATGCCCAAAAGTTAAACATGTTAAGTTGGAAATCTTTCTTCTCAAGGGAACATGTTTAAGACACATACACACATCCAATTATCAGGGAAAGCACTTCTATTTTTTCCTGCCAAACAATATAGATAGCACAGTAACTCATGTATGTATGCTTGATGTTAAACAAATCATCTTCAAGATTACATAGAATTTAGTACTGTTCCTGCTGGATCATATATTGTATCAATAAAATATGGTTTTGTTGTTGATATCACTTCACCCTTTTGTTTATGTAGAAAGGTTAAGATGGGTTGGCCAAAACAAAGAGGGGACTTAGAAATTCTGAATATTTTCTTGTCTGATGTAATAACCTATTTACAATTGGAAATACTGGGAAAGGAAACTATAGTAAATCTGTAATTGTTGCAGTATTATAGGTCAGGATAGTTGAATATAAGGAAAAGAAGAATTACAGGAGTCCTCTAACTGCAGCTGAACAGTGCTTAGCCCTTTAACTAATTATAAGTCATCTATAATTCCTCAGGGAAATATTTGATGATTTTAAGGCCTAGACTGCTGACTCTTCAACCTTCCAGAAGATATAGCCCTATGAAGCACAGAAGACATTGACTGCATTTTAGCCACCAGACTGCAGTTACTTAAAGCTAAACTTTCTGGATTGTGAATTCAACTTGCTTCCAAGTAATATCAGCCAGCCTAATATTTACTATTCTAGAACTACAGTTGTTAGGGGACAGACCTGTTTGAATATTATAGTATCTGCTCAGGAAGTCCACCTTTGTACGCAAACTACATACATGGGTAAAATCAAGTGAATCACTTCAATTTTAGGTTATGCTTTTATTACCTAAAGATTATACATTAATTTGACACTGTCCTCTAGTTGTAGGTAATCTAGTAACCTGTTTTCCCCAAAATAAGACATAATAATAATGATAATAAACCCAATCAGGCTTTTGAGCACATGTGCTAAAATAAGCCCCTCCTGAAAATAAGCTCTCCCCAAAAATATTTAAATGCACATGCAGCCGGTCCCCACCATTTCCTCTGGTTTCCTCCATGTGCCCCAAAATAATAAGACCTCAAAAATAAGGGCAAGTGCTTATTTCAGAGTTCAAAAAAATATAAGACAGGGTCTTATTTTGGGGAAAACACAGTACAGAAATCTGCATTGGAAATAACTATTGCAAGCCATCATGTCTACAATGAAGTATAGTTTTATAGAGCAAAACTGACTCTACAGTCCAAGTATGTTTTGTATCACTACGTTTTATATGATGCCTGAGGCAGCTAATTCACACCTTTATTACAGCTTAATTATTTTCCTCTATCTGTAAATCATAGTGAACATTTCAAAATAGCTTACTAAGTAATTTAGGCATTATGTTGCAGTTCTAGCTTTTGAAATAAATTTGTCTTTCTTAACTCCACACATCCCCATCCAGACTTCTGCTCTTAGTACTTCTTGGGTTGATTTCTTATGTTGGCATTGATGGACTATACTTCTTACTATCTCTTTCATTATGGCTGCACACACGTTTTTATTTAATCACAAATTTCCTTGGTATTTCAGTTGCATTGTGCTGCTGTCTAATCACAGGCAAAAGAGAACAAGTGATGCTAAAGTGCTTTCTTCACTATCTTATTGTTGAGAAATAATGTAGTTTCCAGCTGCATCTAGTAAAAGGCTGGTTTCAAATGGGGGAGATTACATATGGGAGCTGGCTCTTTAGGGAATGCTAGTCATGCTTAAAATAATGTAGCATTATTGAGCAGGCATCTATTCAAGAAGGTGCATTCCACCCAACTGGATAACAAAGTTACACACAGCTGTGATGTTTGGCATCTGATTTTTGCCATCTGTAGAATGGCACTGCATATTTTGATGTCTATTTATGGGAAGCAAACATTAGCAATAATCTGAAATTTCAGTGCTTGACTCAGAAACATTTTATTGTTTCGCTGTTATTTTTTCCCCTTGTTACTAAAGCAAGCTTTATGTACTTTCTATGTAAAATTCTTGGAACCCAAGGTAGTAAAGACCAATTAAGGAGACAGCTTGCCTGGCAAAAGAACAAAACTAGCTGAATTTGAGATAAAACTAGTTACAGATAATGCCTACCATGGCATACATAGGCATTAATACAGAGATTTTGGGTAAATGGAAAAGCCAGTTTGTCATCCTCCACTTTCAATAATAGGATGCTCCCACATGTTACAAGCGGCTTCCTAGCTAAAGGGGAAATGGCTGCTGATTTTGCTAGAATAAAAGCCAAACCATCAAAGGAGTCAGTCACTTGTAATGAATAGTAGCACTAATAGTTGTTAGGCAGCTTGAAGCTTTTTATCTGAGTGCTGATGCTCAGCTGTGGTATAGTGCATCTGTAATAGGAGTGCCTTGAACGTTTCTCCTCTAAGCACTGACAATGGGCTGCTGGTGACTACTTTTTCTGGCATTATGAAAGCAAGGGTGTTAAACTGGTTTTCCCCCATCTCAGTGTTACAGAGGGGAATCACATCCTTGCATGTCATTGGACAGCCACCGTAAGAGAGGTTTGATGGTGGTTTTTGGGAGAACAACTTCCATCCTACAAAAGCTGCCTTATGTGCTGGCAGGACATTGGCCATCTTGCCTTCCAAGTACTATATTGGGACATATGGATATTTAAGCATTTGAAGTGCCATTGGATTTGCATCACTGGGTGGCTTTGTGACTATTCATTGCTCATGGTCTCAATGCAAGATTTTTATCTAATTTGGACTTTAATGAATGCTGTTTGGATTCGAGATCTGCTTGTTCCAACCCCCAGTTGAAGATGGAAAATAAGGTGAGAACTTTCCCTAGTTTTCTTAGGAATTAATTGGTTGTTTTTCTCTGTGTTCATCCATGTTAGAGCAGGTGGGCCTGAGTGAATGCGTAGTGTGAATGTCAATGGAATGAGGAAGGAATGACTTCTTGTTCATGCTCGGATGCTGAGTGCTAGGATAATTTTGTCTGCCTGCAAGACAGATAAAATATAGGATTAATGAGTGGATAGGTTCTTTTTACCAGAGGGAGGGCTGCTTTTTTGGGATCATGGTCTTGACATTTTTTACCAGTGTTATGTTCCAGCTCCTGTAATCTATCCAATGGCTTAGTCATCGAGTTTTAAGATCCCCCTGGAATCCAACTATGCTTATTAATACTTTGATGCCCTCCTTCATTGACAAGGTAATAGTTTCTTTTGGAGTAACGATCTGGGGTTGGAGGATATTACCATTAGGCTTTCGTCATGGACAAATCAATCCCTGCTAACTTTAGAATATTCTGTGGCTTCTCCCTATGACAGGAATGATGGACCTATTAAATTGGTCTGCCCTAAAGGACTCTGTGTGGTTTCAGAGGAAACTTGAAATTTTGCCTGATGCATGGTCTGTCTGAGGCCATTTGGGTTAAGGAAGCAGTCTGAGCTTTGGACCAGATTCAGTCTGAATAAACTCTCTATGGATCTTGACAGACCCTCTAGGACACCAGTGGAGAAAAATGCAGAGAGATTTCAACCAAGCACAGCTAATAACTTTTCTTAGCTTTTATTTTATTTTTTTCATTGTGCAGAAAGCTATAGAATATGGCATGAAGGAACTAATCCAGAAGCCATGACAAAAACAAAAATGGCAGAAGCATTTATTGAGCTCTGGGAAAGGAAATAATATTGGGAAGAGACTTATACTAGCTTCTTCCAGGCTCATGGTAGCATAAGAGGTAGGAAAGGAAAAGCACCATCGGACTGCAAGGTTCTACAATGTATCTCAATACCATTGAGATTTCCTGGTCTGGACAGCCTTAAAGGGCTGACACCTTGTGACAATGAAATATAATTATTTTTCCACTTGCCAGTTGTGTCTGCTAATTGTAGGTCGGTGTCCTTGTTTAGGACTACGGGCTCCCTCTTGAATAAGAAGGCGCATGGAAAACCCTATTCAGCTGATCACAGATGAACTTTCAGCCCTTTGTATCTCATTAACTCAATTGTCAATCTTTGCTTTGGCATTTCTTTCATAAAACCTCCTGCCTTCTTACCATTATTCCTTTCTTATGAGTACTCATGCCTGCTAATTTCAAAAATTCTTCTTTCCTCTTCCTCTCTTATCTCTCCCTTTTGTTTTCCTTGTGACTCCCAAATTGGATGTGTAACTCTCCTACATATCTTAGAATATTCTGTTTCCCACATCCTGCTATTTAACTTACAGTTTTAACCTTTCCCACTTTCCCTAAAAACCACCGGGGTGCAGATTGCCTTACCATAATTTTTTCTCTCTCTCCTTTTTTACTTGAAAAGTATTAGCAAAGTTTCAGCAGAAACTTTATCTGTATAAACATACACTTATACATTAGTCATTTGTATTGTTTTTCTTGGGATATTTTTTATTTTATTTTAGGGGGAGAAGGTATAAAATATACACTATTCTCAGCCTGACCACTCTAGTCTTCTAGGATTGGGGTTGAGAAGAGAGGAATGTGAAAATTTAAGAAGCACAATACTTCTTTTTTTCTTTTATCAATATCATTCCTCTTTGATTTGTTTTACACTTGATAAAAAAAAAACTTAGTCTTTTCAAATAAATAGCTGTTTTGAATCACAGATTCTTTTTAGCTATAAGAAATAGCCTTGCAGAACAATCTGCTTTTTAAAAAGGAGTGGAGAATATTGGTGTGTTGAACTTTTCTCAAGAAAATAACTTTTAGTGTTTTCTTCTCCCCAAACACGTAAAGAAATAAATGAGAAAATACACATAAACACATTTCCTTTTGAAGACATTGTTCTTTACTAAAAGTTGCTTTACTAAAAGTTATTATTAGGTATCTACTTTGGTATAAACTTTGGGATGCAATTCCAGGATATGTTTGAAATAATACTATCTTGTTCTTTGACTTTACTTTTTTTTTAATGCTTCTTTCACAACAAGTAAATAATTGGGCAATCTCAGGGAAAGTACTTAGCAAAGCTTAAGCTGAGTGGAGAAAGATCCCCACAGAAGAATACGCTGAACATTCTCTATTGAAGACTTCACTTTTGCAGCTCTGCTTCATTATGCTATGGTTTTTATCATCCTAACTTTTCAAAGTAAATACGCTATATAAATACAATACAAACCAATACAATACTTTACAATAATGTTCACAAAATTCCTCTGATTAAAACCTGCCTTCAAAAGTTACTAAATCTTTATACTTTCAGGCAGTCCTTTCAGGTGTAAAATTGCTGAGATGCCAACATGATTGAACTTGAAAGTTTGAATGTAACAGTTCACCAAATCACTTATGTATGAAGATCATTTTAGAATAGATGAGTTGATAGATAGGTAGTTGTCACTGAGTCTTTGAAATTATTGCATTGCTTGTATCTTGATTGAATGTTACTATACCAAAGTAGAGCTTCCTAATTTGGCATTCCTTGTTATCATAATGTACTGTATGTATGGGGTGTAGATAATACCAAGGGAAGCCTCTTGGTTAAGATGGTGACAAGAAGATAATTAAGGGTCAATTTCAAACATATTTGAACAACTTAGTGTCTTAAAACAATAATGCCAAAGAAAGAAAAGCACAAAGGAAGAAAAGGGAGGAGGTACCAGTAAATATTTTTTTTTAATTCTTTCTTCTATCTCTCTTGCATATACTGAGATTTGAATTCATGATAGCTTACATAATTAAGATGGGCCTTTTTTAATGTGCTCTGTAAAACATATTCCACCTATTTTACAATTAATGTTGCATATATTCTTTCTTAAAAGTTTTATTTTTTAATGTCAAACCCTCTTAGGTTTTGTATTAGACTAGCATAAAGATAACATTGGAACCTTATAAACTACTGCTATAAATTGATTACCTCTCTCTCTATAGTAATAATAGTATTATTTAATAGTATTATTAGATAAGAATAGTATTATTCTCACAGATACCAATACTGACAAAGAAAATATATTAAGATGCAATCAATGTTAGTAAAACAGCTGGCCTTTGCAGTATATCTTGGATGCTCTTTCATCCCATCTGAAGCCTTAATTATTTCATGAATATTGAATATTTCTTCACTCCAATGTCCTGTAAGTTGAATAGTCTGCTCACCGTTTGGAACAATAACCAAATCCCAAATGTTGGCAAGCGCAGAGAGAATTTTGCATTTTCCCCTGCTATTTCCCCCCTTTTAGCTTTATATTGAGCTCTGGGCCATTTTTATCATCTGGAGTTATTGTGTAGAAAAGAAATCAGCTGCACATTGTTCAAGATAGCAAAACTGAAGATGGTGTGTTGAATTTCATGGCACTGGGCATATTGCTAAAGGAGCTATTCTCCTGCTAAAAAAAAATCTCCATTTCCTCTGAACAGTGGATATTATCACCCATACATTTAAAATTACCCCACTTAAAACACACATCTATACACAAATTTTGCAAATATTTCTGCCTTATAGGACTATGCAAAGATCTCAGAATGATTTTATGGTAATCACCTCAACAAAACACTTGAAACAATGAGATTTCTAAAAGTGAAGTGAAACCTTTGCTCCATGTTCTTGTGTTGCTGAGGCAAAGAGCAATAGCCAAATAAGGTTTGTGCCCCTGTTCTCACAGTGCCCCTGACTGTTTCTTTCAGTCAGTAACAGGCTCTTCTGGCTATAGAACTGTTGTCAAGGCTTTGAGCTGTTGTAAAGCAACACAAGACAAATCATGTCACCTCTTTGCTTTGACAAGTAGATTCACATCACCTCAACAGTGCCTCTTTGAAATGAATCCAAAACACCTTGTACAGACCATCTGTATTCTTGTCCCCTAGGCTTGTTATATTTTTGGCACAAGAGTGAATATATGAACACCCATTTCAGTTATTTGATTTGAAAATATCAGAAGAATTGAAGCTCTTCTCTAAACAGTTATAATGATCTACACGCCCCAACTCCTCAAATTAAAAAACAACCTTATGCGGTGATTAGCTGTGCAATCTATTTATGTAGGAAAATGTACTCTGGGATGTTCCAAAGTTTCAAAGCCTTTATTGTCATTGTACATCATGTATACAATAAATTTGGTTTAGCCTCTACTGGTGCAATCCATACAAGAATGCAAGACAACATGAATAATATAAAGAACAATCCTTATACATGTAGTTAGGAAAAAAACCCTAGTTTCCATATGCACATCATATTCTGTGCAACATGTATATTACTGTACTCTGGTGTATGATCTTATATCATGGTATATACATATTACGTGTTGATGGGTTACTTGAAAAGTAATGAAGGAGAAAGCAGTTTTTAGCAGAACACAGATTTTAGCAGAATAGGCAAACTGTTCTGATATATTTTAAGTGCAAATATTTAAAGTTGTAAACTTTAAAAGCAATACAATTAACACACCTTAAAAACCTTAAGTTATTTATTTACAATAGTATATACTAAGTAGATATATATTAGTATTAAAAAAAATAAACCTCCTCTCTCTCTCCTTCTTCTCAGTACTGTGGATTCATGTCTCCATGGGTACCTTCCAGTCCTTACGGTTATATTCACTGTAGTGAAGTGTTCTCTTAATCACTGCATAAAAGAAAGACCAATACTGTATATGGCAAAGAAGAACTCCAAAGGAACAGAAACGGAAATTAGCTGGGGAGAAACAATTTGTGTCGAGGCATCAGGAGACAATCTGGATGACAAAAAGGGATTCCCACCATATCCCTCTTTGTCTGTCATATGATTGTAATCCTATGATGGAGAACATCTGTCAAGATCTACAAATAACATGGTTTCTGAGCTGATAACGATGAACACACATGTGTAATTGGAGTTTAGTCAGTGCTGGGATTCAAATAATTTAATAACCGGTTCTCTGCCCTAATAACCAGCTGGGTAGGCATGGCTTGGTGGTCATATGACTGGGTGGCTGTGCCCAACTCAACATCACTCATGTCGATGGGCACTTCGCCTTAGCTGTTACAATGTAATAAGGGTTAACCAGAGAGGTAGTTTCTATAAGCAGGGCAATAAAGATTAGGCTAGAAACAACACCAGAATGTTTCCTTCCTGACTTCCTTACAGGATTAGCCCTGTAAAGTGGGGGGGGGGGGACAAAATAAGATTTCTTCCAACAACCAGTTCTCCGAACTGCTTAGAAAGTTAACAACCAGTTCTTCCGAATAGGTGCGAACTGGCTGACTCCTACCACTGACTTTAGTCAATGCTAATATAAATTGTTTAGCCTGATACATAGGTTATTACTCACGAACTCATTATTTTCATGAACATTATTATTACATGCATTTAGGACTATTTTAAAATAAAAGTAAAATGCATCATATCGTTTTCATACTTATGAATGTGCTGTGTCTCACATATGTGTGTATGTGCATGTGTGTAGGAAGTGGTCAAATTAGCACATGAAGAAGTGCCAACCTGGACCAGCAATAAAGTGACTCATTCTCCCTGTCTGCTAGAGAAGTGTATTAACCCATTATCACCTTGTAGTAATAGCCAAAGCTTATGTTCTTGTCCCTTCTGGTTGGTTGGAAAAGCTGCCAGCAGCATACTACTGGATATTGTTTGAGTCCTGTGATTGACAAGAAGGTTAGTGTGTCTTGCTCAGGACACACTATTTCAGGTTTATCAAGAGGGATCTGACTTCATCCATCAAAAGGACTCCAAGTATTTCTTTGGAGGTCAAGATAAAACCTCTACGGGTCTGTGCACATTTCACTGACCATTTCAATAATAATTTCTAAATGTGGCCAAGCATAAAAAGAGGGGATATTTGTAGAACACAAGTTTAGCAACAGCCCTTGAACTGTTCCTCCCTTCCCCCCAGTCAACTCAAGAGAAATGAATCCTGCTTTTTATAAATGTAATTATAGGAGCCCAAGAAATTTAATTACAATTGCCATGTGTATATGTTTGCATAGCTTAATTATGTTAGAAGACTGATGATTTCATTGATTCTCAGTATAACAGAGAAGTTTTCTTCTTGGATGACAGCCTCTCCTAGTCTGTATATCATCATCATGGATGTTTATACAAAGTCCAGTGGGTGGACAATCAGAGTACTGCTATTAGCTTCACAGGATGAAAATCAAGAATTAAACCCACCCCACTTCATCATTATTAGCTCTGACTATCTATAGTTTGTGGACTTATTTATTTCGTGCTACAGATGGCATTTTAATGCATGTACCTAGTCACAGAAAGCTATCTGATAGATCTCAGTTCAATTTCTTCTTTATTTTGCATTAAAGACTTTTCCTAACATTTTATGTAGTTTTATCTTTCCAACCGGTACATATGAGCTGGTTGTGAGCCATTCAGAGCCTTTGAATGGAGTGCAATGGTTCTTTAAAAAAAAACAAACCCAAAACAAAATTGTATATAAAGAAAATTGAATTTCATTTTGAAGTTCTCAGATTGAAAGAGTACATCAAAATATCCTCTTGTGTTTTCTAGGCAGAGTTAGGGTCTGTCCCATTGGCAGTACACTCCACGTTTTATTGCGCTTTATTTTTGTGTAAAATACAACCAGCACTCACTCCAAAATAAAAATAAAAATTCCTATGTCAAATTAGAACAGAGCTAAAATTCATGGTTTGATTTTTCAAGAATTAAATCATCTTGTTCCTCATGCAGAGATATAGGGGATTATTATTTTTTTAAAAAAAATACATAATGCAGTGATGAACAGCAGCAAGATGTTTATTTCCAGCAAATTATAAAATGTGTTGCTCAAGTCCATTATTTCCTATAATGGATTTGAACAAGACATTTCTCTCTTCCGCTCCTTTTCTTTCCACCACCCTCTGGAGACCTACCAACCATTTAACTATTTGGGATACTGATTGAATATATGTGTCCTTTGTGGGTGTATTCCATGAATATCTGAGAAAGCACTTGATTGTACACAAACTACTGTGCCTCCCCCATCTAGATTACACAGCAGAATGGTACAATAGTCTCAAATTTTATGCTGTCCTCTTTTAAAAGAGGACATGTTAGCTGCCATCACCACCTCTTGAACTGCATGGCTTAATTATGAACTAAATGAAGAAGGTGGCTCAGTGGCTAAGATGCTGAGCTTGTCGATTGAAAAGTTGGCAGTTCAGCGGTTCGAATCCCTAGTGCCGTGTAACGGGGTGAGCTCCCATTACTTGTCCCAGCTTCTGCCAACCTAACAGTTCGAAAGCATGTAAAAATGCAAGTAGAAAAATAGGGATCACTTTTGGTGGGAAGGTAACAGCGTTCTGTGAGCCTTTGGCATTTAGTCATGCCACATGAGCATGGAGACGTCTTTGGACAGCACTGGCTTCAGCTTTTAAATGGAGATGAGCACCGCCCCCTAGAGCCGGTAACGACTAGCACATATGTGCGAGGGGAACCTTTACCTTTTTAAATGAAGAAGAGCTCTTTTCTTTCTTTCCTATCAGTCTCATTGGGTGACCCCTGGTTCTAGTGTTTTGAGTGAAGGAGGGGGAAAAAAATATCCCTGACCACTTATTTTATGCATCAAGAATTCATCCCACTTTGGTCATTGTTTTCCCTTTAGGCAAAAGATTCCCAAACATTTCTAGCCTTATTCTCTTTTTTAAAAATTGTGACAAATGCAAATGAACATAGTTTTCCAGATTCAGAAATACTACTGTCTTTTCTATTCTGGAATAACCAGTACAAATTCATTTAAGACAGATAGGAGATTTCTTTAAACTCTTAGCAGTAAGGCCATTTTTTTTCTTAGATAGAAACTGAGTTACATGAGTGATCGTATTCGAGGGAGTGTACAAGGTTATCTCCCATGAAGACTTCAGCTGACCTGATCCTGACCTCTTTTCCTATCTCAGTCTTCCCTTTCAAATTATCTTGGTTAGAGGAGACTGTTAGTCTCTATCTAATTACCAAAAAAAGAGTATTTTCTAAGAGGAATTTGGATTATTTTTGAAACTTTGAAAATGTCAGCCATGTAGACATTGATAGCTACTGAGTTTTTATTGAAACAAAATGCCTTAAAGAAAAACAGATACTCCAGCATTCATCAAATTTAGCTTCCACAGAAATAGGCTATATGTTAGGGGAAGGAAGTGAAAGATTTGCTGTCCCATCATTGGTTGACCTCTCTTTTATGTGTTTCCCCTTGATATTCAGTGCACACTCTTCTCTGTCTTATTCTTCTGTGCCAACTGACCTGCTGATATTGTTGGGTGCTTTCTACTTCTCCCACAGTTGCTGCTCTTCCTTATCTTTCTATCCCTCTCATCCAATATTGCAAAGTATTGTACAGTAAAACTAGCCCATCAGTTAGAACTAAATGTAAAAATAAACCCAATCATTGTAAATGTTGGATAGAAGTTAATATGCCCTCTGTATAGAAAGATTTGCTGCTTCTGCATCATTGAATTTCCATTCAAATAGAGATAATGGGGTGGTTTAATGATGATCATGCTTCAGAAACATTAATCTGTTAGGACTAAAATATAAAAATAAAAACTCTATCACTTACAGGAGAACAGAAAATAGCCTCAACATAGCAAAATATAGCACTTGGCAGCATGTTCTGTAGCTATGTTCTGTAGTTGATAGACCACTAGCTTATGAAAGAGTTTATATCTAATATTTCTATTATGGAAAGATCGCCAGAGTCCCTGTTTTATAAGACACAGAATAATCTGGTTGAAATGGGTCACCCATGAAAAGCTTGTAAACATTTTCATTTTAATTAAAGAACTATTCAGAAGGACACCAGAGTCATGGAGACGGTGAAAGGAAAACCAGATTGCTAAGCATTCTGAAATGATATCTTAAAGTAAATTCAAACTAGTTGCTTTATTTAAAGATTTGGAATCACCACATTGTGAAATATACATTTAATTTTACATAAAGATATTTGAACTACTCTTTATTTTCTAAAATAGGCAATGATCTGAGCTTCTCTCTCCTATTGAAACATGAGTTAAAAATGAAGAACAAATTAGAGTATGAAATTTTCAAAAGTTTTGGGGAGTTTGGAACCCCACACATGAAATTTAAGTGTCATGCTGGAAATTCACCCTCTATAAAAAGAAAGGACAAAGAGTTGGAAGGGACCAAAGTAATATTGTTTATTAATATTAATGTTAATTACTAGATTGATTGCTGCTGACTTACATATTAACCATAATCTAGAATGATTTGTTACCTGCAATTATACTGATCATATTGAGTGTGGCATTTTGTTATTGTATACTTTTGAGAAGTCAGAATCTACTTGGGGTTGTCCTCCTGCAATTCAGTTGCCAATTTACTTTAGCTGTCTGCTGAATTTTCCCAGCTCCTACATACTTTTCCCTTCAGGTATTCATGGCCCCAAACAAGGCCCCAGCAACATTGGTTTCTCAAGGAATAAATTTCTAACCTCCCTCTTGAAAATGCAATAAAAATTACAGAATAACCAGGTTTATTATATTAATATTTGAACAGCTTGATAGAAATGAAATGGTTAAGACTGAAAGCACTTTGTTACAGGCTCTTTCAAGTTCTTTTACACAGGAATAAGAATAACATTAAACAATACTATTGAGAATCAATATCTCTATTGTTTGCATTGACAAAGCTTACATTTAACCCTCACTCTTTATCATGTCAGCTTTCCCGCTCTTGGATTAAGAAATAGATAGAAATGGTAAGGGAGAGGAGCAGCTTATATAACATTGCCTAATTGCAAGCACAGTCTATAACTTATTCTGCTCTTTTATCTCCTAAAATCACACTGCCTGGTTTTTGGGCTCCTAATAAGCTTTATGTTCTGTCCTGGAGAAACAATGGAAGGTTACATTTAAAAAGACAAAATTAGTTTCCTAGGATCTTAAGTGAGATTAAGAACATATTTTAGAAGATACCTTCTCATCCCTATGTATGGTTTGTATCTTCCTCAATCTTGGGCTCTCCACCAAAGGTCTGTGAGTTTGCAAGTTCTGTGCAGTATCTTATCTGTTCTTAGTGCTGCACTAAGGTGGCAGGACAAGGTGACAGACACAGAAGTCCTCTCCAGAGCAGGCCTGCCATCAGTTCACACCCTGCTGATGAAAGCCCAGACACACTGGACAGGCCATGTTGCAAGGATGCCAGACCATCGCATCCCTAAACAGCTCCTCTATGGTGAGCTGTCTCAAAGAAAGCAATTGCATGGGGGACAAAGGAAGTGATTCAAAGACACATTGAAAGCCTCCTTCAAGTCCCTGGATTTCGACACCAATGCCTGGGAAACTCTGGCACAAGATCGATCGACATGGCACATGATGATCCACCAAGGCTGCCAGACATCTGAGGACAGAAGAACAACTATAGCACAAGAGAAGCAAGCACTCCGCAAAGACAGAGCTGCAAATGCTGCAACAATGGTGTCCACACATGTCTGCCCATCATGTGGCAGAACATTTCGTGCCTGTATAGGCCTACCAGCCACGTGCGGACACATTGTGGACAACCCACAACCTGTTAGATATCAAGGTCCACTTCGAACACGATGGATGAACATCAACTTTGGACTGAGAGCTCCATGATGTTCCTGGGATCTATTGGAGCCACTTTTACAATTTAGGATTCACAGCTCCAAGTTTTCCTACCTCCATGGGGACTATTTTGGTTTTACTATCCATATCCTCTCTAGTTCTTCCTAAAGGTCTGGTACTTCTCCAGCTTTTCATACTTCCAGATGTGTTGTGACTTGCCATCACAATATCTATGACACTGATGGGTTCTGATACTTGTCTACTACCATAGTACCTTTTTGATTGGCCATCTAGAAGTCCCACAACATCCTAGCCAGTATTCTCACAACCTTCTGTAGAGTCTCCCATCTGAATTTGGGAAGGTCCTGTACACAATGTCAGCTTGGTTGTGCTATTCAGTGTATGTTGTTCCTGCCTGCACCTTGTACTGTTTTTGAGGCCTCTTGCATAATCTGTACCTTAGGTCCTGTCTAGTGTGGTAGACCTCTGCTTTTATGGACCTGATTCTTGGTGCTTGTTCTTGTACTGTTACAATCAGTGTCTCTGTTTTTTAATCCAGCACTTTCCAGCCACTGGTAGGATTTCCCAATGTCTATCAGCTTAGCTATCTGTTGATTGTTCATACTATGTACAGCCGTGTTTTGCCATGACACTTCCTCTGCTTGATCTTCCTCCCATGTCTCCAGATGTTCTCTCAGCAGGTCATCTTTGAATGTCATCTTATAGTTTATATCTTCTGGGTGTTTTCCTGGAAGCACAGGGCATGGTTGCATTAAACAAGATGAAATTAGTTTCCTAAAATCTTAAATGAAGTTAAGAATGAAGATAGACAGTCAATCAGACAGTCAGACAGTCAGTCAGTCAACGTGGGCTAGATCAAGCATCCCCAACCTGTGGGCCATGGCCCACTACCAGACCATGGCCTATTTGCAACTGGGCCATGTGAGTGGCTGGGGTGTGCCTATGCGTGTGCTTGCAGCCCCACTCATGCAAGTGGTGGGAGCACGGATGCCTGCCATTCAACAAATAAACCTGTGCATATGTGTGCATACCTGTCCCTTGCACAAAAACCATCCCTTATTTCCCCTCCCCCCAGGAAAAGTTGGGGAACGCTGGGCTAGATGTAAGCTTTCTCATCTTAAGCAACAGAGACAAGAAATAGATTCAACACATCGATTCTCAGTTGTATTGTTTAATGTTCATCTTGTTCCTAAGTGAAAGAGCCAGTAATGGGTAGTTTCAATTTTAACTGTTTCATTTCTATAAATCTGTTAATTCCTCATTGCATGCATAAGACATCTCAAAAGAAAGCTGCAACGATTCTTGATGGGTGCCCCAGAGATTTTTGTGAAAATTAGCTGTGACAACAATGAGTTAACAAGTGATCAGCATTGTATGCTTTTAACTACCTACAGTGTCTTAGGCTTCTTTTTCACCAGGATCGGATCTGCCAGTAATTTATAATCATTAGCAGCAGCGATGCAATGTTTCCTCAAGCTGAGTTACAGAAACCTAAAGGATTTTCAGAGAATCAAGCTAGAAACAACATAAGTATTAATATTGTGCTCATATTTCTCCATATTGACATTTGTTCAATTGAAATATTATTGTTTGATGCTTCTAAGCAAACTTATTTGCCACTCTGTTGCTTTTATTTGATATTTTCCAGATGCCATGAATATCCTAAAGCTTAAGCAGAAGACTAAAAAGGTAAGCATAGTGATTTCAATCAAGCTGAAATAAAAGCTCTCATTAAATTCAACAATAACAATTTTGTTATCTTATTCTCACAGTTGGAACATTCCCCAAAATTGCAAGCAATATATGCAGGGTTTTTTTTGTTTTTTTGGCTAAAAGTGACTATGATTTTCTCATACCTATTTATATGGCTGTTGAGTTTAAGGAATTCACTTGTCTAGATTTTGTTTCACCCTGTCTTAGAGGCTTATACCACGATCACAAACAATTCAATTATGTAAATCCCACAAGGAAAAAGAGGTTTATAAAGGGTGGTAAGATTACATTGACTCACACAGAATCAAAAATAGATGAAGCAAAACTGAGATTTTTTTTCTTTGTTATATTTAAATATATTTCAGTACTTTATAACTTTTATCTTGTATAACTGATTCCTTCATTCACGGAATACCTAACGTCACTATTTCTGCTATATTGCACTATTTCTGGGATATTGTTAGTATTTATTTATATTGATAATAATTTAGACAATCAAGACAATATTTCTGCTTCCTACGTATCTTTTTTTTTTAAAAAAATACCCTATATGTTAGGGCCAGAAACACCGATTAACTTTGGAATAACCAAATACACAGTTCTTTTTGTCTTTCTTCAATCTCTGCACCATAATCATAAAACAATCCAAAGTAAAGGTCAACCCCTTTTGAATTAACGCTTTTGTACAGAACATCCTGTCTTCCTGAACAAAGCTGTGCATGTTTGATCTGCCTCTTTAAACTCCTGTAGAGTTTAAAGAGGCATTTCCCTTCTGTTTCAATCCTGGACACAATGAGAAATGCAAGAAGAGGGTGTTACTAAGAGCCTTGGTTGCGTAGCAGACTAATGTGCTGTTAACTAGCACAGCTGCCTGCAATTATTGCAAGTTTGAATCTCACCAGGCTCAAGGATGACTCAGCCTTCCATCCTTTCGAGGTAGGTAAAATGAGGACCTGGATTGTGGGGGCTTTTATACAAAGCTGACTTT
>JANHZT010004161.1:51064-62975 GCA_032468215.1 Stegonotus admiraltiensis | reverse complement strand
CCTAAGACAGCTTGGCTGACTTAGGAATTCCGGGAGTTGAAGTCCACAGGGTGTGAAAGAACCAAGTTTGCCTACCACTGAACTAGACATAAATACCCAATCCCTGCAATTAATAATTCCTTATATATTTTAGCCATACAGCGGCTGTCAGGGCAGGATGGATGAAGCAGTCTCACAAACAGCTTACCTTCAGAAGTTGTGGGAGCTTCATCACTGGAAGCTTTCAAGAAAAGACTGGACTGACGTTTGTCACAAGGTCCCTTCCAACTCTGTTGTTCTGTTCTGTTCTGTTCTGTTCTGTTCTGTTCTGTTCTGTTCTGTACTGTACTGTACTGTACTGTTCTGTTCTACTATATGGAAACTATGGCCCTTTTACGACCTGTGAACTTCGACTCCCAGAATTCCTGAGCCTAAGAGGGGTGGTACAGGCAGCCCCTTTTGCTATAAACCCACGAAAATGAAGGTCCTTGCAGTGGCCACCAAACTTGGAATAAAACGGTTCCAAGTGGAAGATGGTGGAGAATAGTAGGAGATGAGGAAGGAGGGGATGTGAGCCCAGTCATACCCAATAAAGCCCCTGCAGTGGATCACCAGCTGCTTCAAGATAGCTCTTCTCCTCATTTGAACAAATATCTGTATCAGGAAGTGAAATGGATTCGTGTCCTGAGCAGGCCTGAGTGGATGAGCTGGATGGACATGCAGGTGCCAGCAGAGGAAAGAGCCCAATTCTGCATCTCCTTCAGTTCAGAAAAGAGGGCTTGCAAACTGCCTCTCGGTTGCAGACAATGGGCGAGCTTTCCAAGCACAGTCCAGGAAAACACAAGTGCCCAAGTTTATCCCCTCAGCTCAACAATTCACCTGCTTGCCCCAAGAATTCCTTTGCAAGGATTTTGTCTGGGAACAGAGGCAGCCATTTCAAGCCCTCCCTGCAATTTTTCAGCTTTTCTAAAATGGATGCTCCATGCCTTCCTGTTATCATTTCATTTCTTATTCTAAGCAGAATTGCTTGTGATGGAAGCAGATGGGACACAGCTGTCTCTTAATTAGGCCAGTTCATGTTGCCACGTGGATCCAGATTTCCTTGGGGATAAGGCCAAAACAGATTCGTGGGTAGTGACATATCTAATGGCCTCCAGCAGAAACCCCTGGGATTCAAGATACTTCCAATCAAAATACTACAAGAGATATGCTCCACCCCCACTGCCCCATTCTCTCCTGCGGGCTTCTACACAACCCTTCCTTCTGCTTGGCATGTTGACACACTCAGAAAGTGTCTACAAGAGGTTTCAGGTACATCCATGACCTGGTGGGCCACGACCGAGTTTGAGGAGAACCCTTGGGAACTGTCTTGGGAGAACTGGCCGAAGAGGTTGCTGCCAACTATCCTTCCCTCCCATAAACCTTGGTTTGGTGTGGAACAGGAGGAAGAAAGGGCACCTCAACGCCTAGGCAAGGTGTGGGTCAGAACGGCCCCCCGTGCCTTCTTCTGAGAAAAGTGAACCACCACAATCTGTAGTGGTGCAGCAGTGACTCGTCATGGGAATGCCAGACTGAAAAGTGAAAGGCAGGTCAGGAAACCCCAAGAAATTATTAACTCCGAGCGCTCTCCAGCCAAAGGCCTTCCCCTCACCTGTCCTGCCCTTCCTTTGGGGAAGTCATAATTGACCTTCGTTCACTTCAAAGTAGCCCAGGTGATCCAGTGCTTCCTTTTTAATACTTCTATGCCACCTTTGTGAAAAAAAGCACAGAATTGGAGGAGGCACAGCGTCCTAATACAGAGCTGTAATAAACAGCCACACGTAAACAGATTTAATTTCGAAATGTCTGCAGAAAAAAACCCACCTTCCTTGTCCTTCAAGAGAGGAAGGCTCTTCAAAAGAAACCCTCTGCAGGCAGGGCCATCTTAGCAGCATTATGCACCCCCGGGCAGAGCAGTTTCCTGGGGCTCCTACGACAACTACTCACAGGAATAAAAATGTAAATGGTTGATAAAATTAAACATCTATTTATTTTATTAGCACTTCCAACAAAATCGGTGTTGAAACATTAAAACATGCTGTGCAACAAAACTAATCATCATGATAAACATTTGAACAATACGCGAGGCTTGAAAACCACAATAATACTCAGTAAGCCATACAGGTGCTGTATTTATATGATACAAGGTGCACTGAAGGGTTAACATACACAGATTAGTATGGGGTCCCTATGCTCGTGGGGCCCACCGGCAAGTGCCCATCAGGCCCATTAAGACAGCCCTGTCTGCAGGTACAGGCACACCCTGACATCACCTGCTCCTAAGCAGACTTAAGCTTCTAAAGGGACGGCTGGCAACCAGTGCGGGCCTTTTGAGGGGGGAGGGGGAAATGCCAAGCACAGAACACAGACTGACCTACCACACTTTGTGGCAATGGAAGCATCCAGAAGCTCTCCCAAGAATAGCCCTACTCAGAGCGGACCAAGCCCGATGCAAACCAGAGCACGGATAACAGGAGCTACATCAGAGGAGGGTCAGAGCTGGTACCCAGCTATAATTCTGCCCGTGCCCATCTTCCCTCCTCCCAAGAAGCCCTGAGGCAGCAGAAGACCAAGAGGCCTTCCAGGCGCCCAGTGTGACACATCAGAAGCCTTTCTGGGACAGAAAAGCTGAAAAGCACCTCTCCTTCTCCGGGTTGAACCAGAACACCTGACCACCCAAAGGCAGGAGAAGACAATGGTGGAGAAGTCAAGAGCACACGCCACAAAGCCCTGGTCCCAAAAGGGGACAACCTACTAAAGGAAAGCCAACCAGCCTGGCCAGCAAAAAGACCGTCCCTCACCAGAAGAAGCAAGGCTGCTCTCTACATCCTGACCCCCGCACTCATCCCCAATTCAGGCCCCTTCTTTTGCCTGGACAGGGGCACCCCTCCCATGAACAGCCTGGACTCCCGCTGCTCCCATTTTCATAGCATGCCCGGGGGGGGGGGGAATGGGGGCCCAGATGGTTTTCTGGAAAAGTGGATCATGGAAGCAGCTGGCACTTTCGCACTACATTCCAATTTCAAATTTGAGATTTAGAACCTATTAAATGGAAGGGCGAGGGAGGGGGCAGGGAGCCAGGAAAGCCTCCCTGCCTGTGTCAGTAGGTGCAGCACTTCTCCTGCTGACAGATATTCCGCTGCTCCTTGGAGGCCGAGCGAGAGGATCACCAGCAGCATAATAATGGCTGTTCCCTTCAAAGCAGGCAGGCGACTGGCCTCACCCGCCCCAGCTCAGCCCAGACAAAAGCCCTGGGGGTGAGGGATGGAGGGAGCTGGTGTGTCTGGAGGCCCCTCATGCAGCTGGCTGAGGTTCAGTCTCATTGCTAGGACGCCTAGACCTAAAGACCTGGTATTTCGTCTGCAAAGAGATTACACTATGCAGGAATTGAATGGGGCCATTTAAACCACAAAGCCCCCTTCTCTTATGCCAGTATCCAAAGTGAAGCATCAACTTAACCAATGGCTGCTCATCTTCCACTCGGACACATCCACTCGCTGGAGGATTGCTGGAGGTTTTCAAGAACAGTTTGTCTGGAATGGACTAAGGTCTCCTGCTTTAGGCAGAGAGTTGGACTAGAAGACCTCCAAGGTCCTGTCCTGTCCTGTCCTGTCCTGTCCTATTCCCATCCCCATCCCCCTCCCCATCCCCCCACTCCACTCCGCGCTCTTCATATTCTATCTTCTGTTCTTTCCTTTGCTACTTCCTTTCCTACTCTTATCTGTCCACTGTGGCTCACAACCCCATTCCTTACTGTGCTTAGTGACAGCGTGGACACCTAAAACGGGGCAGGACTTCAGCTGTGCCCGGCCACGCTGGACCCCTGTGGACCATTGCAGAGGTTCCTGGATGGCTTTTCTCAGAAGCTGTTTACCATTTAAGTGACATGATGGGAGTTTCTGGGTGCTCTCCCCGAGACCAGCTCAAAGCAGCCACTGCCAAGGGCTGCATTCACACCAGCAGCTCTTCGAGGCAAAAGGATTGGGTGCACATGCCTGGCAGGTCAAAAGGCTTCTTCATATCCTGGTCACTCAGGAATGTACAAGAAAGCCCCCACAAAGGGTGAACTCTTCCCCATGCGGGAAGACTCATCTCTCAGAAAACCAAACATTTTCCGGACCTTTCCAGACCCCAACATATGGGACCATAATATCACCCTGAGCATGACAATCATCTGCACAGCTTCCACGTGTCTGAGTCCTGATCCAGAACTCCCCCCTCCCACCATGGCATAAAAGCGGGGAGGCTGGCTGATCACTCCCTGGGGGTGGGGGAGCAACTGCAAGGCTGGCCTCTTGGCTGAATCAAAGAACCAGACCCAAAGGAGCCAGCCAGATACACACACTGGCAGCTGGGGGGTGGGGAGCCTGCAGGGATTTGTTTCAGAGGTCTGCATTCACCCCCCCAATCCATATACGATCCGATCCCACAAGATACCAGGGCAGCCATATTCATCTACTAAGGTTCACCTTATCCAACTGGGGCTTAGTCCTGGCTACTATAGGTGAACCTCTGCACAGGAGAAATGAGAATTTAAACATTAAGATGATTGGGAGAAAATTGCAGACAACGATAAAGTACCATAAAAACAGCCACTCCTAAAATCGCTGCTGGATGGAGAGACAATATGTTTGTTTGCAAATGTTGTAAAGAAGATCAGAAGGTGCTTCTTTAAATAGTTTTTTCTTTTCCCATTTTCTATCTATCCTGATTTTTGCACTAGGGGTGACATGACAGCAATATTCCAGGGTATTTTAGGGGCTGCCACAAAGAAGAGGGGGTCAAATGATTTTCCAAAGCACCAAAAGGCAGGACAAGAAACAATGGATGAAACTAATCAAGGAGAGAAGCAACCTGGAATTAAGGAGAAACTTCCTGACAGTGAGGACAATTAACCAGTGGAACAGAAGTTGCCTCCAGAAGTTGTAGCTGCTTCAACATTGGAGGTTTTTAAGAAAAGACTGGACAGCCATCTATCTGAAATGTTATACAGCAGTAATGGCTAACCTTTTCCGGACCAAGCACCCAAAGTGCAAGCATGCACACACTCGAATCTGCGTGCACTCTTGAATCCGTGTGCGCCCGAACCCCCAAAATGCAATGCGCTATGGCCTCCTGCTCGCACCCTGCTCCCTGTGCACATGCCCCCACATGCCCCCGTGTGTAAATGCACGCCCACCGCATACACCCCGCCCCCCGGCAGAGACCTGAAGACCAGTTGGCTGGTGGGAGGCGTGCACGCATGCGCAGCAGAGCTGAACTGAGGCGATGGCTTGCATGCCATCAGAGAGGGCGCTGCGTGCCACTTCTGGCACACGTGCCATAGGTTCGCCACCACAGTTATAGAGTCTCTTGCTTAAGCAGGGGATTGGACTAGAAGACCTCCAAGTCCCTTCCAGCTCTATTTTGATTGATTGGTTTTTTTCTTTTTTCTTTGTCATATATTTTTTCACGGCTATCTTTTCTTCTTGTAAAAATCTTTCATAAAGATTACTTTAAAAGACAGCTTTTGGACACTAATGCTGACATCGCTTAATATAATTTTGTTTACTTGTTGATGGACACCCAGAATAATTTTGATACCCTGTTTCCCCCAAAATAAGACATCCCCTGATAATAAGCCCAATCGGGCTTTTGAGAGCATGGCAATAAGGCCAAGCGCTTATTTCAGGGTTCAAAAAAATATAAGATGGGGTTATATTTTTGGGGAAACACGGTATAATATGGGTGATCATATAAATCTCTTAAATCAGTAAATAAAATATGCTGGTCACCAGACGCAGCTGACTTTCAATCCCCTCCACCTCTCCCAGGTGTAGAACTGAGTTGTGTTCAAAGTCTGAGGACCCCGGCCCACCCTGCAGAAAAAAAGCTTTGTCTTTTTAATAGGACAGACATTGACAAAGGGGGCAGGCAAGAGAAAGGGGGCCTTTGCCCAGCAGCCTCAGAGCTCTGAGAATGAGTGGAGACGGAGGGAAATCAGGGAGATCCTCACCTTTGAAAGGACAAATTGAGAACCTTTAGTGAGGAATACTGCATACAATTACTTTAAATTCAGTTGAGGGGAGGGAGGATTAAGTTTACTTGTATTGTCCGTAGTGTTTTAGGTTTTCTGAAACTGTCCAGTAAATTGGGTGATTTTGCACAGTTACACCAGAAGCAGGATCTCAGCACAAGTCAGGCTCTTTCAAAGCTTTGTTTTCCTGCATGCTTTTTCTACCAAAGGTTCCCCGTTGCTTTTTATATCCGTAACTGAATTTATTTATTTATTAAACTTACATGCTGCCCATCTCTCCAAAGGAGACTCCTTGACCGAATGCTTTGCAGGTCACTATTTAAAGTTAAAACCCATCTACATGTGTATCTTTTCCTTTAAATAAAGTCAGACAATATTTATACCTTGGGCTTTTATTATAATGGTCTACATGACTATGAGCTGTTTGGGAAGAATGGTTAAAGGTGGGATCTAAATTACTATGACCAATAAGTTGACCTTAAGTTGTGACCTTCTGCTCAGTTCTCAGTGGCTGAAAATCCACTCCATCTGCCAGCATCAATGAGGCAGGAGCATTGCCACTTGCCTAAAATTCTGGAATTCTGCTTCTCCAGACATGGCCTTCGCTTCATCTTTCCTGCCTGCGTTTTAAGATATCAAGCAGCCGCCTGGGCTGGTTCACTTGAGGACTCGGAGGGGAGGGGGAGGGTTCCGTGCTTGCTACTGCCTGCCCCCCCCCCCGGCAGAGGAAGATGCCTTCTGGACTCCTTCAATGGAGCCGGACGATGCTGGTTTTGAATGACACAAGACTCGCAAGACGATTCTGCAGAAGTGGGGATGGAGGGTGTCATTGAGCACTGCATTGGGAGTGGGGTGCTCTGCTTCTGGGCATGCAAATCACTCTCTGGCGCCCCCCTGAAGACTCCCGGAAAAAAAGCCCTGAGGAAGGGGGCGACTGAGGCTCTAGGTGGTGGGGGGCAGCAGGTAGCAGCCAGAGGTTGTTCGGGTTGACCCAGGCAGCCAGCAGGCAGCTCCCCCTCCCCTCCCCTGTGCCAGAGCAGCAGCAGGTGACTCCATGGGGCCGGTGGCAGGGGGCGGGGGTTGTCAGCTGCTGCCATTGCTCTGCAGTCTCTTGGCCCTCCCTGAGCTGGCAAAGCAACACCGAAGATGCTACACCAAAGAGAGAGAGAGAGAGAGAGGGAGGGAGAGAGAGAGAGGGAGAGAGAGAGAGAGAGCGCGCGCGTGCGAGCAGAAACTGGCTGAGGTTTCTTTTCTCTTGGAGAAAGAACAGGCAGAACTGGGAAGAAATTCAGAGGAGATGCAAGCCGTTCCAGAAAAGAGGTCTGCCTGGAATAAATTGGGGGATTCATTGATACAGCATTTATTGGCAGAGGTGAAGGAAAAAGAGTATTTTTGTCAACTTAGTTTTTGGAGGGATATGAAGCTATACAGAGAGGAATTCTTCATCAATATTTATGGAAGGGGGGAGAAGAATTCTCAACTGCTCTGACTGGGACTAGGAGACGCCAGAAAATCCCTATTCCTCAAAGGCTTCTATCCACGGAGTCATTATGGCCACAAGTTACAGACAGGCTCCCTCTCCAGAGACCTCTCTGATGACCATTCAGTTTTAGAATCTGAGAATCATAGGGCTGTTAATCATTTGGTTTAGCCTCCAGACACTTTATCATCTTTGTTGCTCTTCTCTGTTCATTATCCAGATGTCTCAACATCTATTTTGTATCATGGTGAACTGAACACAGTAGTCCCAGTCTGGTCTCATCAGTGCAGTACTAACACTTCTCGTGATCTTAACGCTATCCCTCTGTTGAGGCAGCCTAGGATTGCATTGGCTTTTTTGGCAGCTGCAACACACCACTGGCTCAAACTTCAGTGATTGTCCACTGGGACTCCTAGATCTCTTTCACAGTTATTATTGCTGAGCCACAATGGTTGAGCTATTCTAAACTTTTGCATGTGGTTTTTCCTGCCTATGCATCAGACCTTCCCTTTCTCACCAAGGAATTGCATTTTGTTGCACATTCAAGTCTGTAGAGATCCTCCTGGATCTTCAGCCTATCTTCTAAATGTTGGCTATTCCCCCCAGCTCGGTGCCAGCTGCAAATTGGATGAATTCCTCTTCTATCCCCCCACCTACATCATGCATGAAGATTTTGGAAGAGTACAGACAGTCCTCAAATTATGACAATTGAGCCCAATATTTCTGTTGTTAAGTGAGACATTTGTTAAGTGAGTTTTGCCCGATTTTACAACCTTTATTGCCACAGTTATTAAGCGAATCACTGCATTTGTTAAGTTAGTAGCAACTGCACTTAGACTGCAGTTTACAGAGTCAGCATATTTTGTCTCCAACAAGTTAGGTAATCCGGTTGTTAAGTGAATGCAGGTTCCCCATTGGCTTTGCTTGTCAGAAGGTCACAAAAGGGGATCACATGACTCCGGGATGCTGTGACCGTCATAAATATGAGTCAATTGCCAAGCATCCAAATGTGAATCCCATGACCCTGGGAATGCTGCAAGAGTTGTAAGTGTGAAAAACAATCATGTCATTTTTTTCAGTGCCACTGTAACTTCGAGCAGTTACTAAATGAACTGTTTTAAGTCAAGGACTGCCATACTGGGCCCAAAACAGAACCCTGAATATGTTTCATACCTCATAGCATGCTTCCCACCATGTAGTAGATGTAATTCCATTGAGGACTACTCATTGAGTACAGTTGGTCAGCCAATTACGACTCCATCTGGTGGTGCAGCTGCCTTTCTCACTTTGGTCTAGCTTTGTGGCTGAAAAAAGTGATGGCAGCTCAGGAGGTCTGCAAACATGAAGAGTCTGGGGAACAGGGCAGGGAGAAGTCCAGGAGCCCTTTCCGCCCACCCACCCACTCATGTTTACCTTCCCTCAAAAGGAAGCTTCTCCCTTGCCCCGGAAGTGCTGCACCAGAAGGTTGCTCGGAGCAAAGCATCTTGTGCATGGCCACAAAAAAGGAACAGAGCAACCCAGGAAGCCCTTTGTGGTCAATGTCAGGGGCCCAAACTTTTTTGGGACTGGGCAAAGGTGAAGGAGGGCAGCAGCTGGAGAAGGACCCAGCAGGTTCATGGCTATGCGAAGCTCTCGGGGCCCTGCCTTCTGCTGATCTCCATATGACCCTCCCCTGCTCAAGAAACCCCCACTTAGTAACTGTACTGGTTCAATCATTCCTCCCTCTAGCAAGGCCCCAGCCTGGCTAGAGAAACGTGGCCTCCTGCACAGAGCTGAAGGAAAGGTGCCACTGGAGCCGCATCCCTTTCCCCTTGGAGAAGGCTAAGTGGAGCCCTTCCCCATTCGGGACCTGCTCCAGGCGGGGACTCTGCCCACTGCCCATGAGGAATGGGGGCTTAACAGAGGAGGCAGCACCATTTAATTGAAATGCCACCTTCGGAGGTCTCTCTGCTGGAGAACTAGTCCCTGGCAGCAAAAGAATCAGGAGGCTTTTCCCAACTGGATTGTAGCTTCGATGGGCTGTCATTTGGAAAAGGGGCTCCAGAGGACCCTTTGGGCTCAGCAGTGCTTCTTTTAGTTATTTTAGAATTATTTCAGCTAAACGCGGAACAGATGCGTAGATTTTATAGTCACATGTTCTGATGAGAATCCAGTTCCTCACATAATCAAGATAATGAAAAATAAATTCTAGAAAATGCACACGTGCACCTGTTTGTTTTTCAAAGGCAATGTGCAGCCTGCTTTAAAACCAGCAACATTGGAGCCTCAAGGCAAGAAAGAGTTGCGTGTTTCATCTTTTCCCCCAGAATGACTTCCGGAATCCTTCCTCTCTGCAAGCAACGGCTCTCAGGGAAAATTCCCATTTTGTAGATGTCATTTCCTCCCAGGTTGGAAATGTTTGGAAAGGAAGAGTTTGGAAACGAGAGAACTCTCCTCCCACCACCCAGACCCCTGGAGGAGGGTGAGACCCCAGAAAAGGCCAGAGCCTTTGCAGAGCCAGCTCCTCAACCTCTTTCCCAGGAGACAATGAAAGCCATCAACCCCAGCCCGGCCAGCCTAGCGCTGCTACTTCCAAACTTCCAAACCCAAGAGAGCTGCACTGTCACCACAGATCAGGTGTCCGTCCAGGCCAGCACAACAGCAGGACCAGGAGCCGAAGAATCCTGCCGCAGCAGAGCCCTCCGGCAGGCCTGTGGCTCCCACATATTGCAGCAGGCAGATAGATCTCCCGGTGCAGCTTGCAGTCTAACACTAACCCTGCCAAGGGTTACGCTGTGCTGAGTCTGCAAGCATTTGGCTGAGGGGACCAGTTCCTGACGGAAGGGGCAAACTGAGCGAGGGGCCAAGGCTGCTGTGAAGCCTGACCCTGGTTGAAGGGGGGACGGAGCCAGGCCCCTTCTGCTGAATTGGAAGAATTATTTCCATGCCTCTCTCTAAGTCCAGTGTCCCGGTTAAGTCACAACGGCTAGGACCATCCATCACGCGATGCAGCAAACCAGACTTTGTGGTGGCAGGAAGCTGAAAGCAGAAAACCAGTTCGATACTGGGACTATCCTCCACCCGGCATGGGAGGGGCGGCAGAGGTCCCCGGAGCACCCCCAGAACCATGCAGGGAGCAGATTCCTTCTCCGAGCCAATGAAGCTGAGGCCACAGCTAGCCTGGGCTCAGGAGCCTCATTTGGGCCCTCAGAACATTTACGGGGCCCAAGGGGGCCCATCTCAGCCCAGCAAAGGGGGCATTTTAGCAGAGGCGCTTCGTTCTTGGGGGGAAATGTACTTAAAAGCACCCCCCCACACACACACACAAGCGTAAAGCCCGCCATTCTCTTCAAGGGGCCACCAATCACCCCTCATCGCCCTGGTTGGGGCGCCAAACGCCCGCCCAGCCGCCATCCCCAACGCGCGCGCGCCGGCCGGCCGGGCTGCGGCCAAGGACTAAGAGGCGAAACGCCGCTCCGCTCAGGACCCGCCGCTTCTCCGGGCTCCGGGCGCAGCGAGCAGCGGGGCCGGAGAAGCAGCGGCGACCCAGGAGGCGGCCGGCCGTGGCCCCGCAGCCCGCCGGACCGCCCCGCTCCCCAACGCCGCTTCTGCCGCCGCCCCGCAGGCACCGGCCCCAACAGCCCGCCGCGGGTTCGCGCCCGAGTGCCGGCCCGTCTCAGGCAGGACACAGAAAAGGCGCCTCGGAGCTCCGGAGCCGCGCCGGGCTCAGCCTCGCCGGCAGCCCCGAACCCAGCCCGGCAGCACCTGTGCGGGGCGCCCGGAGACCACGGCGTCTGCGTTCCCACCTGACCGCTGCTTCGCCCCGGGCTCGGTCGGCGGAGACGCCCGTCCCGCAGCGGCGCCCTCGCTCGGCTTGGCTCAGGCCGCCCGCCGCCGCGCCTCCCGGACAGAAGTTTCTTCCCAGCCGCGTTTCGGCCCGCAGCCCCGGAGCCCCGCCTGGCCGCTCGTTCCGGCTCCCGCGGGAGAGCCGCCGCCGCCCGCCGAGCTCCCTGCGTGAGGCCGCCGCTCGCCAGGCCGCCACCGGCGCGGCGCTTCCCGGAGCGGCAGGCCCGGAGAGCAGCCCGCCGCCGGCTCTCCTTCCCCGCAGCCCGGCCGCGCCGCAGCCCCCACCTGGATGGTGCACGAGTACTCGTTGTCGTCGAGGAGGCGGACGGTGCAGCTGTAGTCGCGGTCGAGGCTCCTGCTGCTGCCGCTCATCAGCCGGCTGAGCATCGTGGCCGGGGCGGCGGCGGCGGCGGACGGGGGCTCCGCGCCGGCTCCCTTCACATGGCCGGAGCAGGGGGCTCCCTGGCGGGCGAGGAGGGCTGCCGCTGCCGCCGCCACCGCTGCCGCCGCCGCCCGCCTCGCCTCGCCTCGCACAAAGCCCGGCTGGAGCGGCGGCCAGGCGGCGAGCGGCG
>JANHZT010004160.1:10855-24763 GCA_032468215.1 Stegonotus admiraltiensis | reverse complement strand
CTGTGCACCGCCCTGAGTCCAGTTGGAGAAGGGCGGTATATAAATTTAATTAATTAATTAAATAAATAAATAAATAATGTACCTTGTTTTAGGAACACATCATCAGTTTTCCTGAAATTTCTTATGGCGGGTTAACGTTTCCTTCACTCGTTTTATACATAGCATCCGAAACTCGCTGGTTGTGTTTGCACAATATACAAACCGCCGTTTACCTAATCATTTAATGTAACCATTTAACCCTACTGTCATGATTTGCATAGTGTAAACTATTAATCACACCCGCTGCATTCACACAAGCGGGCAACCAAAAAAAAACATTTGTCAAGTATGTGACTCCGCCTGGGTCTTTTTGAAAAAGTCTTTTTGGTACTGCTATTAACAACCGAGTTGTCTTTCTGTCTTCTCTTTGCTTGGGTCTCTTTTCTAAGGCACCTGATTTTGGTTCCTGGGGATCACACCTGAATCGAGGACAGAAGATTCCTAAACTGACCCAGCAGAATCCAGAAGCCTTGCAGGCCTCTGCACAGTATTTTGGGATGAAGCTGAAATGTAACTTAGGTGCAAAAATTAAGGTCTGAAAAGTTTGTGATTGTTGAGAAGTTTATAGTTGCTATATAGTTGTATTTTCTGAGTTCATACAATGTAATTATATGGAGTGGTGCGGTGGCCTAGAGGTGGAGCTCTTGCCTCACAATCAGGAGGCTGTGAGTTCGATCCTAGGCAGAGGCAGATATTTCTCTCTGGGCACACACAGAGAATATATCTGCTGAACAAAACTCCGCATTGGTGACAGGAAGGGCATCCGGCCATTAAAACACTGTGCTAGCTCCATTCAGTTGCCCAGACTCTACCCCACAAGGGATTATGGGGTCGTTAAATGAAGATGGTGATACAATGCAATGCAATTATATATTGTGCAAAAGATTGTAGCTTAGAATATAGTACTGTAGCTTGATTTCTGAAGGATGAAAGTCATTGAAGAATCAAAGGGACCAATTCTCTTTAAACATTTCTTTCTTATCCCTGTTCTATTGTCATCAAACATAAGACTTGCATATCATTTTGAGTTAATTAGATACCTCCCACAGCATTTATCTGGGCTCATAGCTACTAATAACTCAGAACTGTTCACCAACATTTGATCTGGAGGGGAAGTCCACATTTATGTGTCGCTTCCTTAATATATTAAAGTAACTGTGATTGTGACTGAAGAAATAAGAAAATAAAATAAATAAAATGAAGATTAGAAAAGTAGTCTTCTACAGACGTATCACTCAAATCCAGAAACACAGAGAGAATCTCAAGAGAAACCAGAAAAATAGAATGCAGAGGGAAAATTAAAAGGAAGTTTTCCTCACTTTCTTTGGTTTTTCATAAAAAGATCAGATTGCCTGCTTGCCTAGTGACCCAACTTATCTCTTATTTTAAATATAACTTTTTGATATTTGTAAACAAGAATAACTTTAGAGGCTGTCATATAGTCTTGATTATTTGAATTCTGACGTTGTAAGTAGGGGAGGGGAGAAAGGAGGATAAAATTAGGTCCAAATTTCTACCCAAACCTGCTAAATGAGCCCCAATTTTAAATTGACTCAGTTCTTCTCTTGCCTTGTGGCATGAAGAATATATTCTATCCAAGAAACTCTGGTAAGAGTGGATAGATGGATGGCCATATAAATCAGATAAATAAAACATGCAAGGAGATTGCAGGCAACAGCAAAACAGCAAAAATAAAACAAATGTTAGATTTAAGAAGTTAAGAATATTGTATTAATTTTCAGCACTAATATCCATCTGATTCTACTAATAATGGTTGTTGTTTTTTTACTTTTGATCCCAGGAATGTCCTGTAACTTTAAGGAGATCCCTCACTCCTAAAAGGAAACCAGTTCAATTAGCACAGAAGGATGGAGCTCAGATTGAAAAAGTTGCGCCTTTCCCATCACCAGAAGTTCCTTCGTTAAAAACTAATCCCAATGATTTGCCTGGTTCTAATGCCAAGGAACTTACAGCTCTTCTTCCTTCTTCGTTTCCAGACCTGGTTGGCACTCAGCTCCAGTTTCCTGGTCCGAAACCGAGGCTGCCATCATCGGATCGGTTTCAGTGGCAAAAGCAGACGGTCACAAAACGATTGAGCAGTTTGGATGCTGGGTGGCTAGACAGGTGCCAAGGGACAAAATTGGAGACTAGAGAGGAACAAAACCAAGATTGTAGTTCGAACCCAGCTAATGGGGCAGGGCCATGCCAAGGATTGCCAGAAAGCATTTCCTTCCAAACACAGACTCCGTTTTTCCAACCTGGGAAAAGAAAATTGGAGAAAGATTGCCAATCTCCCCAGGAAAATTGTCAGCAGGACATATTAGAGAGGCAGCCCGTGGTCCAAAGTCCAGAAGGCCTGAATACACGGAGCACACGGGATAATCCAGATTCAGACAAAGAAAGGATAAGCATAGCATTCAGTGAAACCAGTGCTGAAATTCCCGCCAATGAGCAGATGCAGAACCTGGAGATTGGCAGAAAAGACGGCAGCTGGAAAACAGAGAAACGTCTTTTGCAAGGAGCTTCACCCAGGCTGAGTGGTGCTTTGTGTGATGGGCAGAGCAGGCAACTTCCCCTCACCAAGAAAGGGAAAATGCCAAGTAAGAAAAGGCGTCTGGATCCTGCAGCTGACAATGAAGTTGCTCCAGACATTTCTAAACATGGCATTTGTAGAAAGCGCCAAAGGACTAAAGAACTGGTTGAGGACAGCCACATCAAAAAACTGCACCCTGTCAGTCAAAATCCAGGAAAGGATGAATACGACTTTGACCAAGACGCTGCCAAAGTACAAGAGGAGGAGATGGAGAAGGAGAAGGAGAAGGTTCCACTTCTTTCTGAAAATATACTTGGGGACCTTGTTGAGGAAAATTGTCCTAAGAAGAGAGGGAAGCCCAGCATGCCAAGCTGCAGGTATCTACCCTCACCTTTTCCTGGTGGGAGGAACTGGCTGGGGAATTCTGGGAGTTGAAGTCCTCAAGTCTTAAAGTTGCCAAGGTTGGAGATTCCTGCTTTGCACTGATAGGAGTTTTTTCCCCCCAGGCTGCCGTCCAAGAAATGTGGCAATTATGTCCGCCTCAATATGAAAACAAAATCCCATGTAAAGAGCTACGCCTTGAAGGGAAAACACCTTCGCAAGCAGGTACGTTGCCTTATGGCCATAGTGGGTCAACACATTTAAGAGCTTTTAACTGGTTCTCAGATTTCATGCTTGATCATCTTTTTTTCCCCCATGCTGGAGAATTGACTACAGGTAGTCCTTGACTTACGACCACAATTGAGCCCAAAATTTCTGTTGCTAAGCAAGATGGTTGTTAAGTGAGTTTTGTCCTGTTTTACAATCTTGTTTGCCACAGTTATTAAGTGAACCGCTGCAATTGTTAAGTTAGCAATACAGTTGTTAAGTGAATCTGCGTTCCCCATTAACTTAGCTTGTCAGAAGGTCGCAAAAGGCGGGATCACATGACCCTGGGACACTGAAACTGCCATAAGTACATGCCAGTTGCCAAGCACCCGAATTTTGATCGGGTGACCTTGGGGAGGCTGCAATGGTTGTGTGAAAAACGATCATAAGTCTCTTTTTTTCAGTGCCATTGTAACTTCAGACAGTCACTAAATGAATGGTTGTAAGATGAGGACTAGCTGTATTAGAAGTTAAAACCACGGGTCTTACTGAAAGAGCAAGCAAGATTAGCCCAATTTCTCTTCTGCTTAATTTGTTCATTTATTAAAGTTATATGCTGCTCCTTACACTGATAAGGGCGGCTTACAAGCCTTTAAAAAGATCAACATAAAAACAGTTACCATTACAATCCTATATAAAAACTAGAACTAAGGAAATGGATGGCAGGGGGATTAGGTCTTCTTACCCCATCAACAACCTCCAGCAGAAGGCGCCCCTCTTGGGGCCCCAAACCATGTGGCAAAACCAGGTTTTGATATCCGGCCAAAAGAGTGGGAGCAGTTCTCATTTCCAGTGGCAGGATGTTCCACAGGGCTGGGTCAACCGCGGAAATGGCTCTTCTCTTTGAGTCTGCCAGCCAGAATACCTTGGTCGATGGGGTCTGCAGAAGCCTTTTCTGCTGGAACAAGTGGGGTGGTCCAGTCCCATTGGGGCAAGACGGCTCCTTTGATAATTCCCTGAAGTCACCAGCTACATAGGGAAGGATGAACAAGGGCCCCTCTTTGCCTCACCTGTATTTTGGTCCTGCCTAGGTGTGGAAGCAGAAGTGGCAGAAAAAGGGGCATCAGTTTGGTGGAGGTGGCAGGCTCGTGGACCGAAGTTCTGACACTTGCTTCAAATGTGGGGGACGTGGTCATTGGTCTTCCCAGTGCAAAGGTGAAGGTGGGTCTACTCTGGCTGGCTGTTGTTATCAAACTGGAAAGTCTGGTGGCAGAATCCAGCTCAGTTAGCCAAGGTGGTCTTGAAGTCCCAGACCTGAAAAGAGTATTGTGAAATTGAGGCAATGGTCTCTCCTGCCAAAGAAACAATAAATTAACTAAAAGAACCTTCCTTACCTTGTTTATCTAGGTTTTTTTAAAAAAAAACTATAATAGTGGAATATAAACACAGCCACCAACAGAAAGAGCACAGCAGTGGTTACCTAATGAGAAAAAAAAATCTATGTACATTGGTGGTAATTAAAATAAACATGACAAAAAAGAATAAAATGATTAAGAAAAAAACCTATAATCTGTCAACTCAGTAACAGTACAGAATTAATTAAGTCCTTATGCTTAATTAATTAAAGAGAGAAGCAACCTGGAATTAAGGAGTATCTTACATAAATAAATGATTAATCATAAACCACTTACATCTGTCTAAGTTCTATACCATTCAACTGAATTTACTGCAACCAGCGCTTTCACAAGTTTCATAGATTTTATTGTTAAATTTGTACCATTATTTCTGGCAGTATAATTGGTTCTGTCATGCGTTTTTAAATCTTCCTGAGATATTTCTTCCAATTCAGCATTTCCCAGTAAATTAATTATTTACTATTCAGTTACACGTGTCTTATCTTAATGTAACTGAGCATTAAAATAATTAAACTGGTAATTAATAATCTCTGCTTTGTTACATAACTGACTATGGTTGGCTTGAATTCCAGATGTAAAATCATATTGCTTTTCTTGCTTTAGTGTGAGCCAATAATTTCCCATTTTTCTTTCCTGATTCCGCTGATCAATGCATTTCAAAGAATAATCAAATTGTTCCAGACGTATTAGCTGAAGAGAGAGCCGTCCCTCTACATAGATCAAATATTTCTCAAGGTCAATTTCCCAGTTTTAATTAGACTTCATCAGTAGCAGAGGCATTAAAAAAAGCATTGATAGAATTATCAGAACCAAAATAAACATAACAGAAACATGCTGTCGGGGTTGTCCTGACTTGGTCATTTAGAAAAGAAGAGCCTTCGACTTCATTTGTAGTGAAAGCTATATTTTTACTAAAGCCAAGGGGTTACAAAATAGAAAAAGCCAGATCTGAGGTTTTGTCCGTGAAAGCTGCCTACTTACTTCCCCCTTTCCCAGGTCCTTCCCCATTATCTCCCTGGTGTCCAATAGAATTCAAACGTATAGTTTTGGTAACAATTCTGGTGCTTGGTGGGCTCGCCGATGGTCTGCATTCCATTCCCAGACTTGTGGCCTTAGGGTCGGTCAGCCAATGTCTCTCTTGAAGTGGTTTCCTTTTCTTGTCTCCCCTGCCAGCTCTTTCCCCCACTTCTCCATGGTTCATGGCAGTCTGGCATCAATGGGGCAAAGCAGGATGGCAGCACTGACACAATCACCAAGCTACAGTAACAGAAAACGTTATTTGCATTCCTTTGGTGTTGTCCATACAGATCGACTCTCTGCTACGGATGCCCAGCTGGAGGACAAGAGCTGTGCTGATGAAGAGGAAGTACCCTTGCTGACTCTGGAGGAAGTGGCTCAGATGACCAATACGACTTACACAAAAATTTCAAGTAAGCGACAAGACCTACGTCCACCATGCCAGAGCATCTGCTTCTAGATGGTTTCTGGGTTGTCTCGATCCAGGAGATAAGACATAGCATCACCATGAGGTTGCTATTAAGGTTATTAATAAACAATGCTCTCTCTGAAAAAGATTCCTATGTCAATTCTCCTTTCTCAGTAAAGAGTGAGAAGAGCCAAGAAACCCTGGAGCAGTCTGCTCAGGAACAAAGTTACTTGCAAATAGGAAGGCCTGTACCCGAAACGTTCACTCCACCTGCACCGATAGAGCCTTTCTACAATTTGGGGCCAGATAAGAAGGTGAGAGGTAAGTCTCGCGGTTGTGAGGAAAATTAGAGGAGTGGAGGAAGACTAAAACTATATGATGAAAGGTTGCAGGAATTGGGTACAGCCAGTCTAGTGAAAAGAAGGGCCAGGGATGACATGATAGCAGTATTCCATCATTTCAGGGGCTGCCACAAAGAAGAGGGAGTCAACCTATTCTCCAAAGCACCTGAGGGCAGGACAAGAAGCAACGGGTGGAAACTGATAAAGGAGAGAAGCAGCCTAGAATTAAGGAGAAATTTCCTGACAGTGAGAACAATTAATTAGTGGAACAGCTTGCCACCAGAAGTTGTGGGTGCTTCATAACTGGAGGTTTTTAAGAAGAGACTGGACAGCCATTTGTCTGAAATGGTATAGGGTCTCCTGCTTGAGCAGGGGGTTGGATTAGAAGACTTAAAGTCCCTTCCAACTCTGTTATTCTTGTTGTTATTCTGAGAAACATAGAAGGAATGTATGCTAATTGAGGCAGCTTTAAAGTTCTCAGTTGCCCTGCCCTGCCCAGCTGTCAGTTCTTCACAATCTGAAATCTTTTGTACAGAGTCTGTATCTTTATAGCTGAAATTGCAACAGTACAATTGAAGGTGTATTGAAGGTGTCTTCGTTCAGCTCGTCCTGCTGAGTCTTCCCTGAGGACAGGCATTCCTAACTGCGGTTGTGCACTGTGTCTTGTCCAGATACGCCTCCTGAAGTGTTCCAAGCATTGGCTGAGCTGGGCTATACTTCCTTCCGGCCAGGACAGGAAACAGCAGTGATGAGGATACTCTCAGGTAAGGCATAAAGAAGCATATATTTAGCTTACTTGGATCTTGGCAGTTGTTGTGGTGGCCAGGTATTTCTGGTAAACCTGATTTCTGAAGGACAAGCAGGCGGCTCTTGGTTTGTCCTAGTCTCCTGACAGAGCCTGGTGGGGTAACATTGGCACTGATAGGTGGCAGACACAAAAAGCGTCTCCCTTTTTTCCTGGAATGCTTGTGCCACTGCACATGAGAGAAGTTAGGTCTGCCCCATGGTAAGTCTCCATCTTACCTGAAGATGTCTGTCTGTTGAGCACACCCTTCAGTGTGGCCTAGAGAAAATGCACGTTTTGTGTTACGAAGCGTGATTTTGTGTTGCAAAAATGAACGGAAGGAGAAATATATTGTGGTGTGGTACCTCCTCTGCTTTTCTGAGCAAGACCTGGCCCTATTCCCCAACCCCTTCCACACAGACATCGGATGACATTTGTTTTCTGCCATGTCTGCTCTAGTATGTGAATAGGCACTGTTCACATCTCAACTCACTCATTCATACATTCTTTCAATTTCTATAGCTGCCCAGTCAATGGGTGGTTTACAATTCCAAAATTGTAAAAAAAAAAATTAAGACAATAAAAAGCATTTTAATAACAATAAAAACATCCAAAATAAATGCAGATAATTAGCCAGTGAACCGTAAGGTCAGGAAATGGGGATCTAAACACATTCAGGGCCCCAAGGCATGGGAATACAGCCAGGTTTTAAGAGTCTTGCGAAAGGCCAGCAGAGTTGTGGGTCATTCTAATCCCTGAGGGGAGGATATTCCACAGAGCAGGGGGCCACTCAGAAAATCATGTAGTCACTGCCAGCCAACACTCTTTGGCTGATGGGACTTGCAGATGCCCAGTCTGCTGGATCAAATTGGATGGGTAGAGATTCTTGGAAAATTCTTTAGACTGACTTTTCCTGTAGGATCACTGTGGGCACTTCCCTGTCAGCAACACTTGAACTGAGAGGGGTTCTGGACCTGTCAGAAAAGGACGCCTGGCTCTATTGTTTTGTTTTCTGGCAATTTGGAGAAATATTTTCCTCTTCATGCATTCACAAGATCTCTTGGAACCCTCTCTGATCTTCAGCGATGTAGATTCAGCCTACATGTTTAAAAGTATGACCGGTCAGTCAGCGAAACAGGCTACCATGTGTAGTGGGGAGATTTTCCCTGAAGGTCTTCGTATAGCTATTCAGTGATCCTCTGTCCTAGCTGTCATAGTGAATCTTACACTGAGCAGGGGGTGGGCTAGATGTAATTTCTATGCGAGTGCCAGCACTGGGAAAGGCTCCCACGGCTGCCCATTCTGAGGCTGACTCTGCTGGCTTCACTCTCTTGCAGGGCTCTCCACCTTGGTGGTCTTGTCAACAGGAATGGGGAAATCTCTCTGCTACCAGCTCCCTGCGTATCTGTACAGCAAGCGGCACCCGTGCATCGCTTTGGTGATCTCTCCCTTGGTGTCGCTGATGGACGACCAAGTAAGCTGGAATGCGCCCTTGGCTTGGGAGCCTTGGGGGGATGGGGAGCCTGTAGGGCGACACCTGGAATCGTGTCCTCGGAAGCAAACCAGCAACCCCTGCACTTCAGAGAACAGAGGTGTTACATCACTGCGTGCGGTGCTACATTCTGGACCAGTTGAAGCTTCTAGGTCAGGGGTGTCAAACTCGATTTCATTGAGGGTTGCGTCAGGGTTGTGTTTGACCTCGTGGGTGGGGGCGTGGCCAGCTTGACATCACTCATGGCAGCCCTCGGAAGAGTTAGGCCAGTCCTTCACTGTTTCCAGGTCGGTCCCGCGGGCCAGATCTAAATACCCCACTGGCTGGATCCGGCCCCTTGAGTTTAACACCCCTGTTCTAGGTGGTCTTCAAGAGCAGCCCCATGTAGAGAGCTGTGAGGTGGCCTGGGCATAACTTACTGTCTGAAGAGCCTCCAATCTAGGAAAGGACGCAACTGGCATACCAGATGGAGGCTTTCCTGGTTACAGCTGCCACCTGAGCAAGAGCTTTGATGCCAGGAGAACCCCCCAAACTGTGCATCCTCTTTAAAGCCTTGCTTGGCATGGGTCCAGGTGACTCGAGGAACCGTGTCACCCCACTGGGACTGGCAGAGGAGACATGCTACGGACCCCATCAGTCAAGGAATTCTGGCTGGCAGGGTCTAGGACAGTGGTTCTCAACCTGTGGGTCGGGACCCCTTTGGGGGTCGAACGACCCTTTCACAGGGGTCGCCTAAGACCATGGAAAACAAATATTTTCAATTGTTTTAGGAATAATTTTATGGTTGGGGGTCACCACAACATGAGGAACTGAATTAAAGGGTCGCGGCATTAGGAAGGTTGAGAACCACTGGTCTAGGAGAAGAGCCTTCTCTGCTGGGCCACCTGCCCTTTGGAACATCTTTTCCCCCTGGAGTGAGGTCCACTCTCACCCTCCTGACCTTCCGTAAGGGCCTGAAGAGCTGGCTCTGTCCCATGGCCTGGGACCCCAATGGGGGAGCACCACACACTGGACGTGGTTGATGAATTAAGAGCCAACTCCACCTCCGTCCCATGCATCCTGCTTCCTCCCCCCCCATTTTTTAACTATAATTAAATTTTCATTGTAATTGTAATTTTTATTCTTTTAGAAATACTTATTTTTTATGCTTTTAATGCTTTTAATGCTGTAAGCCAGGGGGCTGGGGTCACAGCGCACTACTGGACCATGAGCCTTTCGGAACTGGGCCGTGAAGTGGCAGGCGAGCATGTGCGCACATCCCCACTTGTGCGAGCAGTGAGCGTGTGTGTGCATGCATGCTCCATTTGCATGAGTGCTCGATGCACTTGCCCGTTGCTCATGCAAATGGAGCTGCGCATGTGTGCGCTTGCCTGGCACTTACGCTTTCCCTCTCCCTGCTGCGCCGCCCCCCCCCCAACCCTAACCCTAACTCCAAAGGCACTTCAAAACGAGATGGGCAGCAAATAAATTTAGTAAATGATAATAACATGGAAGTGCCACCCCATCCAAGATCAGAGATGGACGATCCCCAGATCTGGGCAAACACTCAAACACCCAGAGCCACTCGGTCTCGGTAGGATTGGAGATGGTATTTGTCCTCATTCAAATCCACACAGCCTCCAGACTCTTGAGACAGAAACATGACAGCCTCACTTGGCCGATCAGGAGTCCAAAATCATCCTGGTGATATCAAACCCCAAACCAGCCGTTTAGGCAGTGGTTGTGCTTGGGGAAGGGCTGGGAAGAGGAGGAGAAAAGCCAGATGGGAGAAGAAAGAAGATGAAAGAGCAGAAAGATAATAGGGAAAGAGACTGGCACTGAAAGCTATGGGGAAGTAGTGCAGGCCAGGGACATTTTAGCTTCACATAAAATTTTATTACTTTATTTTATTTGTAAAATGTATTGGCCGCCCATCTTACCACAGGGTAACTCTGGGCGGCTTAACAGTCTTAAAAAGATTTTAAAAGCTAAAAGAAATATAAATAGGTCCAAATACTGCATCCCAATTAAAAGATGGGGAGGGCGGGAGGAGGATGGGGAGGAGGCGGGATCTGTTGTGAATCTATCAATCATCCCTTTTTTGAAACTCCCAGGCCAGTTGGCAGGCCCACGTCTTTATGCTCTTGCAGAAGGTCAGGAGGGCGGGAGCTGCCCTCACTCGGGGGAGACTGTGTGTCAAGATGCTCCAAAGGGCAGGCACAACAGCAGAGAAGGCTCTTCTGGGCCCCACCAGCCAGAATATGGGGCCCGCAGCACGGAATGGGGCAACTTGGTACATCCAACTCACCACCGCCAACTCGTGGCACGATAACTTGCCGCGGTTAAATTAAGTGGGACAACGTGCCGCAGGACAGGTCAACAATTCAATTTAAATATTTAAAATATTTAAAACATTATTTTAATTTTTGTCATTCACATTTCATTCTGTCCTTCCTTTCGCATCCTTTTAATGATTCTATTCCACCATTTCTTCGATGTTAGTGTAACTCTTGTCCCGTGCCAAGTTGGCCATGCCAAGTTATCCTAGACTCTCTGCAGCATGGCTCCTGTGTGCTGGCACAGGTGGGCCAATGCCAAAAGGCACAATTCAAGCATTTTTTTCTGGAGCCAAAATTGCAGCAATAGGAAAAGCAGCAGGGACTTGGCTCCTGTTGCTTTGCTGGAGACGGTGTTCCGTGTTTGCCTAACTCTGAATGAGGCGCCGTCTGTATTCCTTGCAGGTCTCTGGCCTCCCTCAGCGCTTGAAAGCCGTCTGCGTCCACTCCGGCATGTCGAAGACTCAGAGGGAGGCTGCCATGGAGCGGGTGAGCCAGCTGCGTGGGGGCGAAGCTGCCTTGGGGTCACGGAGAACTGTCTTTACTAGAATCCTCCAGGTTATACTGCCCCACAAAGCCCCTAATTCCCATGTGGTCTAAGAATTGTGGGATTTGTGGTGTCAGTTGGGGGTAGTGTGGTGTCAGTTGGGGGTAGCTCCAGTTTTGAACTTAAGCAGTAAATAAACGTACGACCACAACTGAGACCCTCGACTCCATTTAGTTGAAGTGATAGGTTCTTTTACTAAGGATTGCTGCTTGCAGCGAGAGGAAGGCTAAATCTAAAGTTCCCGCGCAAAGTATTACAGATTTTCTCCTTCTCCCTGGCCCTCCTTCCTTGACTCTCCATCTGTGTGTGCTTTATAGGTTTTTTGGGAACAGCTCAGATGTTTAGTCACTTGATGCAATTCGCATTCTCTCTCTCTCTCTCTCCCTCTCTCTCTCTCCCCCCCTCTCTCTCTCACACACACACACACACACACACACACACACACACACACACTCCTCTCTGCTCCCTACTCTCCACGTGCCAATTGCCTCCTTCCTCTCCCCTGCTGCCCCCTAAGAATTTATGACAGGATGCCAGCAAAGTGCAAAGCTGAAGATGGCGCATCTGACAGGAAGCCTGTGTCCCTGACCAACTGAGATTGTCTGCTTGCAGGTAAAGGCTGGGAAAGTCCAGGTGCTCCTGCTCTCCCCCGAGGCCTTGGTTGGAGGGGGCCTCTCGAGCAGCAGCTGCCTCCCTCCCGCTGACCAGCTGCCCCCTGTGGCTTTTGCCTGCATCGATGAAGTGCACTGTCTGTCCGAGTGGTCGCATAACTTTCGCCCATGCTACCTCCGGCTCTGTAAGGTACTGAAGATGAATGAAGTGTGGGTCGGGGTGCAGGGAGGAGGGAAGAGGGGCTTTTGAGGGGCCTCTGGGGTCAAAGACCCAGAGCAATCAGCATTCTGTATAGTCCTCTTGTGCTCTGTCAGCCTCAAAATTTTTCTACAGTGGCCTTTCCCAACTCTTGGCAAATTGAAGGTGAGTGGACTTCAATCCCTACAATTCTCAGCAGTGGCTATCCTGGCTGCAGAATTCTGGGAGTTGAAGTCCATATACTTGGAAATTGCCAGGAAACCCTGTTTAAAAGGAACTCAGTGGCCAGTGGCACCTCCACTCAAGGGTAAAAGTTTTAAGGGAGATGATAAGTCATCTGGTAATTGGAGACCTGCTTGAAAAAGCCCCCTATAAGCAGAAATGGAATTCTACTTGAAAAGGACTCAAAATAATAGTAACATATATGTAAGTCTTTGAGGCTGTGCTGGCCTTGTATTTTAGGATGAGGACTGGCTATATAATTAAAATAATTCTAAAACAATTCCATGTGATGATCTAAGTATGATGCCCCCAAGATTGGGAAGGCTGACCTACTGATCTCATTTATTGCCACTAGTAAAGGGGTTTGTAGTTCCCTTTGAAGCAGAATAAAATATCTCATTCTGTCTCGCTCATTTACTCTTTCTTCCACTCTCATTCTCTTTCTCTTATTCTCTCTGTCTCTGTTTCACACTCATTTTCTGTATCTCTCTCACACTTTTATTCCCTCATTCTCTCACACACATTTATTTTCTCTTTCTCACTATCATTCTCTTTCTCATTCTCTCTCTCACACACACTCTCTCTTTCTCTCTCTCTCTGTCTCTCATTCTTTCTGTCCCCCCCGCCCCTCTCTCCTATCAAAACTTTCCTCTTCCAATTGGGAAGAGCAACACCCAGTGTGCAAATATGTGTGTAACTTTGAGGCAAGGGCAGCATTTTTATTTCTCCAGCTGGGCACGGATAAGCCCACCGCTGGAAGAGAGTTGGCTTCTTGTGCTTTCCAAATTAGATGACCTCGATGTTTCTTTCCTGGCAGGTTCTTCAAGAACGCTTGGGTGTGCGGTGCTTGTTAGGCCTGACAGCCACCGCCACCGTTTCAACGGCACAGGATGTGGCCCATCACTTGGGCATCCCAGAGGGCGAAGGGATGGCTGTGCGTTCTGTTGCAGTTCCTCCGAACTTGTGTCTCTCTGTCTCTACAGACAGAGACAAGGATCAGGTAAGTCTGGAGCCCAGGCAGATGTTTCCATATAAGAGAGCGGTTGGGAGGCGGGGGAGTCTTCTTTAAGAACTTTGCTAGGTGTGTATGTGTTGTGGCCCGTACACAGCCTATGCAGCTAGTAGCTGATTCTGACAGCGAGGAGGCTGGTGAGGTGCTGCACCAGCAGCACGTGCAGCTGGCATTCAAGTCAGGCAATGAGGAGGCTGGAGAAGAGGTGGTGCCAGAGGTGGGGATTCAGCCAGGGCCTTCAGAACCTCCAAAAGCTCCCTTAAGTGAAGAGGAAGAAGAGGAGGAGCCTCTTCTTGATGCATGGGCACGCAGAGCTGCCAAAAGGCAGGAGTGGCTCCTCAGGAGGTGGTCTCCTTGAGAGTAAGGCTTGGGGCTAATTGGCCA
>JANHZT010004159.1:101115-114141 GCA_032468215.1 Stegonotus admiraltiensis | reverse complement strand
ACCTTGATTTTAAAACCTGATAATCTAATTACATTTTGCTACCTTTTCCTTATCGGAGGAGCTGATAAGGAAAGCAAATTGCAGTAGCAGATAGCCACAATTATTTCTTTATTAATTTATCTCCACAAGTGATTTTGTTCTGTGTTTAGTCAACATTCATGTTGTAAAGATACAATATATATTGAAAAATATGAGGAATCACTTAGCAATATATGGAGTAAATATTGGAACTACTTGCTAGGTAAATGTAACATTCAAGAATGTTTATCTTGCATCTATGCCCTATTCAAATTCCTGGATCTAGACTGTATTGTTTCCTCTCTACTGAGTTTAATAACATGAAAGTCATTCAAACAAAAACAAAACAACAAGGAAAGGATCAGATATTCACATTATCATGTCTGTCCTCTAAGTATTTAAAAAGTTTTAAACAATAATTTAATTAATAATTTAATTTAATGAAAAGAAATTAAAAAATGAAAAGTCCGGATAGTGGGCATGGCAGAGCCTGGAGACAGCAGAATAGGACAGAAAGATCACAGAATACAAAAGCAAATAGAAGTAGAACAGCTGTGACAAAAGAAAGCAAAGATAGTAGTATCTGCCTTGGGCACACTCTCAAAACAACTGGAGCACTACTTGAACACTATCAGCATTGACAAAATCACCAGCAATAGACAGCTTTGCTTGGGATAGCTTTCATGCAGCAGTGATACCATCAAAGAACAATATATGCTTATCACAGTCCTTGAAAAGGACTCAGTAGGTGGATAAGAATGTCAAATCCAGTCTAAATATCTGGCTAAAACAACAACAACAACAACAACAACAACATTAGTTAAGTTGCTGGCCTAGAAACCAGGTTGCTGGCCTAGAAACCAAGAGGCCAAGAAAATTTTATTCTGCTATAGGCTTGGCTGAATGGATAACTTTGGGCCAGTCACTTTCTTTCAGCCTAACTTACCTCACAGGTTACTGTTGCTGGAAAATAGAAGAGGAAAAAGTATGATGTATAGTCACTGCCTTTAATTACTTATAAAAGTAATGAAGGTGAGATAAAAATCTAATAAATAAATAAATAAATAAAATAGATTGAAAGCTCCAGTTTAGAAGTTTCCAATGCCTAGAAGCAGACGTTTTAAAACTGACATTTCACTTGTTTGCATGCTTATCTTATCCCTCTATCAATCATTTATCTCAGTTTCCCATTTTTCAGGTTGGCTACAATTCTACTTGTATGTTTTCTTATGCTAAAAAGACCTGCACATTTAAGCACAAAGAGATTAGGGCATTGAAATTCAGATATAGCAGTTCCTCACCCACTTGGTACTTAAAAACCTTCAATTAACTAATTTTATAATAGTGACTCATATGGGTGAGAGAAAAGGGTCAGTTCAAATTGTAACTGCTGCTCCACATAATTTAGTTGCTCTTGATTTGAGGATGACCTTTTTGATTAACTATACTGTCATAAAGGAAAGATCGTAGGAGAGGCACTGACATGGTCAGCCATGAAACAGCTAGATGAAAATGGTCACAATGTTTAATTCTTGTAAGCAAATTTCTCATTGATTTCTAAATGCAGTTGGAATTCTCAGCTCTCGCAAGTCAAAGCTTACATAGATTGTATACAAATACATGTAAATACAAAACTTGAAAGGAGGGGGCTGGAAATGATTATTAGTTTGGGGTGTTTACGCTATAGTCAGGGATTTCCAAACTTGGCAACTGTAAGACTTAAGGAGTTCAGATCCCAGAATTCCTCAGCCAGCTATTCTGAATTCTCATAGATGAAGTCCACAAGTCTTATAGTTGCCAAGATTGGACACCCTGGCTATAGGTGTAACACTGAGCTTGAATTATGGTAGCCAATAAGATGTCATAGGATTTTCTTGGTTGCAACATGGTAGTAGTGTGCCATTGCCATTTTCTGGTATTTTCAGGACCTTCCCTGCAATCTAGCTTACAACCAGGGGTGAAATACTCCCAGTTCAGACTGGATCACCCAATCCAGTAGTGATGGCAGCAGGTGGTTCGGAGAACCAGTAGCAAAAATCCCTGTGCCCTGCCCCCATGCCCAGCTGAGCCACGCGATCATCAGAGGCTTCTTTTTCTTTTACTTTTAAAAGCATTTTTTCTACAACCTCTTTGGGCAAAAAAATGCTTTTACAGTAAAAAAAAAAACTGCCTCTGATGAGCACACGGCTCAGCTGGGATCGTCAGAGGCTTTTAAAAGCATTTTTTCTACAACCTCTTCTGCCAAAGAGGTTGTAGAAAAAATGATTTTAAAAGTAAAAAAAAAAAGTTGGCCACACCCACCCAGTCACATTACCCCCCACCAAGCCACGCTCACAGCACTGGTAGTAACAAATTTTACATTTCACCACTGCTTACAACATATAGAGTTGTAGCTCTTTAAAAGAGGCAATAATAGTAGTAGTAGTAGTAGTACTGTAGTTAAAATATATTTTAAGAGCCAGACAATACACTGTTCACTAAGCATTTATGGATGTTAAAGAAAAAACTATAAATAAAACTATTTTTTAAAAAGGCCTAAACATTCCTGAGAATATTGTATTTGATAAACACTTCTTTGTCCTGTCCCCCCACCCCAAAAAAATACACCTGAAAGTAAAAATTCCAGTCAAGCTGTTTCCTGATTGGATTTCTTGACACTTGTTTTGAATCTCACCTCCTGGGTCTGGCAATAATGCTTTATGGATGATTTGTGATTTAGAAGTTCCAAAACGTATCAAATTGGCCTTAGAAACTCAGAATAAATACCGTTCATCTCAATAAAATTCAGGATTATCCAATTTTGATTGGGATTACTTTATCAAAGTTATTCCATTTCAGAAGATGGCTATCTTTTAAATTTAGAGTTATTCATAGAAGGAATTACATACAGAGACACCCAGATATATCTTGTAGAGTAGTATCATTTTTGATCTTCAGAATTACAGTAGATTACTAAGTTAAGTGGAGAAATTGTCACATTTGAAAATACATGCCAGCGCTGAAAGTGAAACTTGTCCTATAGTTTGGTCTGGTAACTCTTCAATATGAAAGACTCTTCATGGCCATTTTAATGTTAACTACATTTTACAAGAGTACAACAAAATGTATTTATTTTTTGCATAGTTTAAGCCCTATCACAATTATTCCAGAGGGTAAAATGCATATAAGCATACTGGAGCTTCACACCATTGAATTCAGTAGAACATACTTCTGACTAACTATTTATATATTTGCATTTTGTGCAACTCATATATCCTGTTATTTAGCTTTATCTCAGAATACACTAGTATTTTTTATCTATGGAGAGTTATACATAGACAATTTCAATGCAGCATTGAAGTGGGGAATTTGTCCCTGAAGTCATTGAAACATATCTCACAGCAGTCCCAATCTTCATAGTAGTTGGTGAAGATACTTCAAGTTGTGCTTAACACCATCTGGAGGACTACAGGTTCTCTATTCCTGTCTTATTGTTTATTGGCATCAGTTTCCAGGAAATTTATGTCCCCTTTTCTGTCAAGCAAAAACCTGTTCATCTTGTAGTAGACAGCTACTTCTACCAAGTATTGTGTTATATAGCACACAAAGAATTAACTCAGTCAGCAGCTTATCTCAGTCACCCATGTGCCTACTCAGCAGAATTCACTAGCTCAGCTTTCCAATTCAAAAGAAAAAAAAATACTGTTCTGTACCTTTGATCTGCAGATCCCAGACCAAAACCAGCCAAAATCAAGTGATTTGGGTCTTATCCAAGGTGCTATATGCAGAGGTTGTGGTGATAGTGAATTATTTAAAGGAAGAATTGGAAATGTAATGCTTCTTCCCAAGTAGTTGAGCCTATATTTTTCAATATTGGCTTTTTGCAATTTTTAATGTATCCTCACAATAACAGTTATTGACTGTATTGCTTGTCTTTCTAGATACCTCATCAAAAGTTTGACCCTGCATTATATTCTTTTAGCTATCCCATTATAATACAATGACCATATTAAGCATGAGTTCTTGATATTGCCATTTTCATATACTGTATACAATTGGAAATGTTGACCACAGAGATTGACAAAGGACAAAGATCGACAAAGGACAAGCTCTTAAGCTACTTGATTGCTTTAAAACGTAGGCAAACAATACAAGTCATGGTAATGTGAACAATGTAAATTGCATCAGTCATCTGAATGTCACAAATTATATGACTGGTGTTATTTGCTAGCTGGTGTTAGGGTACTTGCAATGTCACTTGCTCCTCTTGTTGGATGTATGCTGAGGGTCAATAGCAATAGCACTTAGACATATATATTGCTTCACAGTGCTTTACAATCCTCTCTAAGCGGTTTACAGAGTCAGCATATTGCCCCCAACAATTTGGGTCCTCTATTTACTCACTTTGGAAGAATGGAAGGCCAAGTCAACCTTGAGCCTGGTGAGATTTGATCTGCCAAACTGCTGGCAGCCAGTGATCAGCAGAAGTAACTTGCAGTACTGCAGTCTAACCACTGCGCCACTGCAGCTCTTAATATACTGCATCTCAAGATCCATTGCTCCACCAAAATTTCTCAGTGTTAGTCTCTAGGTATTTTAAGCAGTATGGACCATGCAGAGAGAAATTCAGCAGCTTCTGGAGAGCCTTGATTACCCAACATCAATTAGAGCAGGGGTCCACAAACTCTTCAGCTCAAGTTCATTAAGAAGTTTAAGATTATTCATAACCCCTCCCCTCAAATATTTACTTTATGGGAATGATGTAATAAATACCACTATCATTATTAGCACTATGAATAATAAATATTCCTGCGACAATAGCTTTAATGCCACCATTAAACAACATCTGACCATACCAGATCTTTGAGATGGACTCAATAGGTGACTAAAAATGCCAAATACAATCTAAATATCTGGCTGGCTATGCAAAAAATCATCATCATCCCTGCAAATAGAAATAGAAAGATTGTGGCAAAAGAAAGCATATGTATGGCAGTAATAATAGTGCTTTGGATACAATCCCAAAACAACTGGAGCACCACTTGAACACCATCTGCATTGACAAAAATCACCATCAGTCAATTCTAAAAGGCAGCTTTACCTGGGACAGTTTACATCCTGCAATGCTATATTTAATACCATCAAACAACAACCTCTGTCTATCCCAGGACTTGATAGGTGGATAAAAAATGCCAAATCTGGTCTAAACACGTGGCTGACTGCACAATGAACAACAACAACAACAACAATCTAGTGGATGTTGTAGAACCTGGGGACAGTATTTACTTACTAACAACAATTCCAGCAGTCTTATTTTCTATTGTATCCCCAGGATACTGTTGGTCATTACATGGGAAAAGACATGGGTCCCAGGCAAGCTGCATGGGAGGATTGACATACTTACTGTGCCATGGGGAGCTGCCAATAGCAGGCACTATAGAGGGCAAGGGGTGTGCAGGTGCCAAGGGTAGTGAGGTGTCTTGCAGGCAGATCCTAGGGAAGGCGGGAAGGCTGTTGAGGGCTCTGGGTGGGTGCTATGAACTGTGGGTGGGTTGGCAGGGGCTCTGGATGGGTGCTAGTGAGCTTTGACATCGTGGGGGATTCTTAGGGTGAATGTGCATTATGGAGTATGAGTGAGCAAGGGGAAGCTATGGCTTCCTGAAATCTTGTACTCCAAGGTGGTGTTTGTCAGGAGAAAATGTCACAGTAGTAATTTGCTTGCAGCCTTACCTGCTAGGTTCCCCATTGTGTGGACAGCCAATAGGGAAGGTCACAAGTAGTGATCATATGACCATGGCTCACTGTGATATTATAATTGTAAGCCAGGGACCTGAGTACCCACTTTGCACTCATTCTGCTGTGGGTATTCTGCAATGGCTGCAACTTCATGGATCAGTCATAAGTGCCCCTCATTAGATGCCATAGTACTTTTGAATGGTGCTGACCATCTATTGACTCCATGGATAATCCCATCAATCCCTGAGGGTCAATATTGACCACATGGGCAACCTAGGTTTAGAAAATATTCATTTCTATTCAGAGGGATGGATGTTTATACCTTCTTAAAAGAGTTTCAAGCAAGTAAAACTTGTATTATATGATAGAACTTTTAGTGACTTCTATTTGCTATTATATTGCATGATTCCCAGAGTACAATATAGTGTAAATCAAGAAGTTATGCTTTTGCTTCTGCTGATTTGTGTTTTCAGCACTGGTCCTGCCCCCTTTAGTGAGTACCTTATTTGACTGAAACATTCTGAAAGATAGGAAAGTATTTCTGAAGGTTTAATTAGCATAGTTAGCATATCTTTGGATAAAGAAAATATTGCAGCAGTTTTATATTTCTTAGTGTGCAACCAAAAGAGCTATTGTGATGCTAAAATATTCAAGAAAAGGTGCAGCATTAGAATAAATATGTAAAACATCAAGAAAGTGATTTAATCATATACTAACTAAGGGGACTGCTGTGAACATTTCAAAAACGATTCAGAAGTGCTTTGGAAGTCAAGGGTAACTATTTTCTGCTACTTGTTAACGCAACCTGTACTTTCAGGCTTCTGCACAATGTGTTAAGAGTTGAATTAAGTTTAGTAACTTGACTCCTTAAAGCAGTAGCATTCTTCCCCCAGATTTGGAAACCCAAATAAAAGAGACCCAGTATTTTATTAATAGGAACTATGGCTGTACTTGCATTCATCAAAACTGAAACATTTCTTTCAAAGCACTTTAAAAACTATATCTAGTACAACTGGATGAAAATAGTGGTGGGTTCTTAATTGTTAAACTATTTAATTTAATCAATGACATTAGGGTCATTTCTAAACATATGGTAACAAAAAACCGCTGGGACAACTCATATTACAGTGGCATATGCTGCAAACCTACAAGCTGTTTGCCAGGGTTGGATTCAGAACAAGTGATGCCCTAAAGACAGTCCAAGAGTAGTGCCTGTCAACCCTTCCACTGTTTTACTGACAAGACATTAAGACTAAAGTTGAGTGAGGCAGTGAAAGAATTAAAGGCGTGTTAGCTAGGGGAAAAAATCTCTGTGGTGCCCCCTTTCCCTTGCTGCTCACAACACATCCTTATTTTTCTTAATAGTTATCCAAGGCTGCTCTACGCATCCTTCACAATGCACAATTTCAAAGAGGCAGAGTGAAGGTTAGGGTTTCCCCAAATCCTTCCTGTCTACTGTTCAAATAAATGCAGTCTCCCATCCAGTATTCAAATACATGCATTATTTTCTTTGCAATTTTGTAGAAAGGTGAAGTAAAGATTTTTAAATGAATATGCTTAGAATGAGTATTCCTGTCAATGATCAAGGATCTGTTTTATGAAGGTTCTGTCAGATTAAGCACATTTTGTGAATTATTTAGAAGTCTTCAGCTTGATTAACTCTTAAACTGTGTTATACTATGAATACTCCCATGTGTATCATTTAATTGGCACACTATTGGAAATTAACTGATGGCGTTAGATAGTGTGGAATATAGGTACAGTGCCTACACTCAATGAATTTGCTATATGTTATAGCATCAGCCTGATTTTTTATTATTTATTGATATAACTTGATTTGCAACCAACGTATTTATGGACCACACTGAATCAGTATGTTTTTGCATGTGTTTATATGTGCATTTATCTACCCATACACACAAATATTTCTTGTGCCCATTTTCAACCCATATATTAAATGAAATTTAGTGTGGACATATAAGGCTGACCAGGATGTGCATGATAGCAATCTTGTGCATTACAAGAAAATTCATTTAAACTGCCCTACTTTTTCTAAGGGGCAACTGCATTATGGAACAAGTTCTATGACCAGTATTGGACATAGACTTTCCACCCCTCCTTGGTCCATGCTCCACAAATTCTGCAAAGCTTATGTTTTAATTTTTTTTCTGAGACCAGTTAACAATGAAGAAATCAAAGTTTTTCTTGTCCTCCAAAATGGTCTTCAGAAACAGATCGATCACAAATATTGAATAAATTCTTTAGGCAAGTAGACAGTTGAAGCTTGGAGAATAATACTGATTTTAATGACAAGCAGGAGAAAATTAGAGTAGGCCAAAACCTTTTATAAAAACTTGTATTTACTCTGTGTTTTTTATATTGAATAGATAAAGAATTTCAAGATTTCCAATCTCTGTGAGCAAGCATGTCTTCCCCTTCCATAGATATAAAATATTAAATGTTGATATTTTTGCATGATCCTTAATTAACATGTTCTTGTTCCATAGAAAGTATTTGCTCGTGATACTTAGTCTTTTTTTCTATAAAAATAAGTCAAGTGATTTAAGCAGCAGGGAGCTGAGCATTACATTAATGAGTATTCTGGTAAGCAAAATCAAAGATGGGGGAGAGGGAAACAGGATGCCACCTCATCGCTTTGTGTCATCAGCCTTATGCTGCTAGAAATGTCCCACTTATGTTATTTGTTACAATAAATAAAGCCGGGCCCAGAATTCTCTAGGTCTGCTTACTGTATATTCATTCCGGGAAATGTAATAAACTTGGATACATTTAAGAAATTCAACAAACATGCAATCAGTAGGGATTTAAATATTAAATGTTCACTGAATCCATTATAAAAGAAAGTATTTGGTGGTCTCTTTAATTCTCATTACAGATGTTACCCTACTTACGAACAAATTATGTACCAAGAGGCTACTCATAAGTCTATTTTGTTCACAAGTTCAATAAGCATAACAAATATGCAAAGTTCAAATCTTGCCTTGCATGGGTAGAGGTCGAGTGGGCTTTGGTTAGGGACAAGACAGGGCATGGTGGGGAGGTCAGGAGAGGGTGGAAGGGAGTTGGTTTCTGGTGTTCTACATATGTAATATGGCATGCTGGAAGCTGTTCCTTCCCTACCTTTTCCCAACTTTCTTTCCTGCTTTCCTTCACTGCTGTCCAAGGTTCATTGGACCAATCAGGTTTTGCCTTAATGCTGCTGCTTGTGTGGGATTAAAAGTGTGTTGCCTGTCTGCAATTTTGGGGTTGGGGAAAAGCATGGAGGGCTTGATTTCTGCTGCATATGTATTTCGTCAATATGAACAAACCTAGCAAACTTGTCATGATTTCCAAGTGCAGATAAGTTTGTTCACGTTGGCAAAGTTTGCAACTCAAAAAAATTGTTAGTAATGTCTATAATGGCAAGAAAAGAAAATTGGAGATAAGTCCTAACTATAACTGCAACATGATGCATATCAAAATATTCATGGTTAGAACTATATTATAAATATCCAAACTGCCAGTACCTGAAAAAGGAGAACTTGACATCAATCAGATATCCTAATCTCCAGAATTGTAAATATTTCAGAGATGTTTATTTTGATCTAGGAAAAACAAATGTTTTAAGATAGAGAATTAATATCTGACAGTAAGTCCTGACTTGACTAAGACTGTTTGTCTACTACCTTGCTCTGGTAAGATAGTTTATCACTGACATTTCCTAGAATGAAATGTAATAACATTGTTTGATGTAACTGGGAAACGATCTTTCCTTCTTCACCTAACAGCTTCTACTTTACCTCCAAATCTCTGGCAACTGCAATTCCACCTCAATACCTCCATCCCAAATGCCAAGGAATATAAAAGCTACTCTATTAATAAAGAATATTAACAGTACAGGAGTCTCTAAAAATATTTTTGTCATACACCAAGCCTTTGAAATATGACGTATCAAACCTGTTTTACACTTAAACTCTTACTGCATAAAAGTCTTTGCAAAACCTGTGTACCCACCTATGTTGAAAGCAAAGTTTAGGACCAATGCTGTGAAAAAACCTATGAACATACATTGCCACCCCATTTTTACCTTTTACAGAGCTACAGTCCTCATTAAACGACTCAGATGATGACCATTTGTAAACATAACAATTACAGTATGAAAAAGTCAATTGAAACCAGTGTCAACATTTACCACCTTCACAGCATCTCTCTCTGTTATGTGTTCAGCATTATAGTCAATATAAGCTGCCTTATGTCAGACTCATTTTTTCCTCTCTCCACCCCCTTGGCAGAGCAGGGAGAAGCCTAAACAAGCTATCCCTTCTTGAGATGCTTTTCTCTGCTATACAACACTTCATAAATGTGCTACTGCAAATTAACAAGCTGAGCTCTATGACCTTAATTAGTTGATTAGAATCTTCCACTAGCTCACAGCTGCTACCTTAAATTGACAAGACTCTAATCAATTTCACAGTAAGTGACTTGTAGCTCACAGCTGGGAGAACTCTAGATCAACAGCCAACACTAGTGTACTTCCTTTGATGTATACTCCCCATTGTGTGCCTACTTACTTATTAATTCTCTTTTTCTAATTATTCCAGTGCTGGGGTGAACATTCCTAAGGGCTGGGAAGGGGGAAGAGGTTCAATAGGATTTGCCCTGTTACTTGACTTTCCAGAAATCTTCCTCACCACTTGGGGAAGATTATGTGACTGTTTGGGATTGTATCATTTTTATGCTGTAAAGCAGGGGTGTCAAATTCATGGCCCAAGAATGCATCATGCACTGGCCATGCCCATTCCTGGTTTAGCGAAGGTGAAAAAAGTCACGATACATCACGTGACAATGTGCCGCATGAGTTTGACACACCTCCTATAAAGCAAAGGAAAGCTGAAGTAATAAGCAGAATCATGGTCACGTGACTTTTTACTAAGTCATTGTTAATCACTGAGTTGCTGGAACCAGCTGCTGTTGCTAAACAAGGACTATTTACCTTGCTATATCACAGTGACTGAATGTGAATAGTAAATAGTAAAAAGACTGTACTCATATTTATCCCCAGATCTGTGCTTAACTAAAGAAGACATTAAGGGGTTTTTGTAGAATTATTGTGCGTGGCAGAGTAATACAGTGTGTATATAGACCGTGTGTGTATCATGAATATAGCTATGGCATTATTTGATAAAGTCTTCAAAAGTGAAATAATTCCAAAATCAACCCTTATAAGTTATGACTTACTCTTGTGCACCTTCTCAGCTCCTTTCTATCTTTACTCTCAATTTCTCTGAGCTTGCAAGAAATTCACAGCCCTATTAATGAAACAATGGAGTAAAGTACTAGGGTCCCTACAGAAGTCACCTTTCTTGACTTCTCCTGTGAACAAACTCTAATCAACTAGGCTGTTGGAGCTGAGACACAGGAGCTGAATAGTAAAATTGAAATTAAATGTCAAACTGTTTTACTGTTTTAATTAATTTAATTCCCCCCCCCATCTTTACTATGGGATCAAGTGTAGCATTTTCTCGTTTGCTGTTTAACAAGTAAAATTGAAGATAACACTGCAATATATGCTGCTCATTTCTGTTGTCAGTCAGAAATATTTTCTTCAAGCTTAAAATTCATAAAAAGATCAAATTACCATCACATTCTACATCTAGACCTTCTAATAAATGACAGTATGCTATGATCTTTGTCTCTAATTTCCATTCTCATGGTTGTCTTCTGATTACCCTGGAAATTTCACTGTCTAGAAATATAAAGATTCATCATATGAAGATATGGCTCTAGAATTGAATATGGCTAATGCTAATCTTTGAGTATTGTGTCTTCACCTAACCTAACCTAACCTAAGCTGAAAGTGGATGGAACATCATATATTCTTAACTTTTGCAGAACTATCTTAGAGGCATGACATCGGAAGAACTTTCATGAATAGGATATGGGTAATATATTTCAAGAGAAGGGGGCAATTATTTTTCATTTTTTTATTTCTGTAACTTAAAGATTGATGTCAAAAGTTAAGTGTATTGTTTCCATGGGACAATATATTCAGCAGTGCTGCTACTTGCTGCATAGAAAGGAAGGAAATAAAAAGGTAAAGACTAGAGGGGGAAAAAAGCAACAACCAATAACTCGGAATTTTGGAGCATAGGATTTTGTCATCATATTCTGGCAAATATTTTGAAATCTACAATTCTTCTCTCTAGCTGCCAGCACCAAATACTATTATGAGAAGTTAGAACAATCCTAGAGCTTAGCATGTTTCTTTTTTAAAAAAAAACTAGTCTATTTTGAACTGATATAGTAAACTATGTTTAAGAAAATGGCTTAAGCAGTGGTGGGATTCAACCAGTGTAACAACCGGTTTGCTGACCATGTGTTTTGCTGTGCACATGCACACGCACACGCACACAGTCCATTAGAAAAGACCATTACAAGCAGTGTTAAAAGTACTAAAAACAGCTGAGGCGTGGCAATCTGCTTTGCTGCGCCAATCAGCTGGTCTTCAAATGAACGAAATAAAGGAAGGTATAGTGCAGGGGCGGGTGGGCAGGACCAGCTGACGGTCGGAGCAAACCGGTTCGCTCTCAGTTGATCATCGGAGCAACCGGCTCACCTGAACCAGACCGAATAGTCTGAATCCCACCTCTGGGCTTAAGTAGGATTTCCAGACATCAGGCAAAAAGGAGGACATGTCCTGCTTTTGGTCTTCATATCCTCCTTGAGCTGCTTGAGCTGATGCCTGAACTTGACAAGACCTAAATCAGTTACTTGTTGAAGGCTTTTGGTCTGTTAGCCAGCTCCAGCTGAAGCTAAAGCTGAAATACTTAGACTACCATGCAAGAAGACTTATTGTGGGGAAAAACTGGTGTTGAGAAAGATTGAAGGCAAAAGGGAGAAAGGGATGAAAGAGGATGAGATGGTTAGATAGTGTTATTGACTCAGTGGGAATGAGTTTGGCGGACTCTGGGAAACTGTGGAAGATGGGGGGTGGTGGTGTGTTGTGGTCCATGAGGTTGTGGGGAGTCAGACATGACTTAGTGATTGAACAAAATAATAACCAGATCTAGCACATTTCTGCTTTGAAAACCAGCCTTTCTATGGCTGGAAGCAATTAATTTCATATATAGGTAGGACTAAATACTGTATATTTATTTTTATTCTAGTAATTTTTACCTCAGATGCCAAGAAAGTTGATGTGGCCTCCTTTTTTTTTCTTTGATTTATATGCCGCCCTTCTCTGGAGACTCAGGGCGGCTTACAATGCATTAAGCAATAGCCTTCATACTTCTG
>JANHZT010004158.1:82695-97057 GCA_032468215.1 Stegonotus admiraltiensis | reverse complement strand
ACCCCCCCTCCTGGCACACGATGGCAAAAAGGTTAGCCATCACTGCCTTAGAAAATCTAACTTGACTAGAAAATGTAGATGTGCTGTGATTTTTAAGATCATTTTAAAGAACACTTGGTTACAGTTCTCCATCAAAAACTAAACTAAGAATGAGAAGAATGAGAATGGAAATTCTAAGTCCCTCTTCATGTCTGTTATCCTTTGCAGACTGGAACATAATTGACACAAAACCCTACTTCATCAGCTTCTCTTCATTTTCTTTTTTCCACTTAGCATGAGAAGCAAAATAATGGTAGCAAATGTTTGTACCCTTTTATAGCAGTTTGTCACTGTTACAATTTGTACCTGTGATAGTCATTGGCTACTCTTCCCATGACCGATTCAACAAGAGAAGAACTGGAGTAATTGAATTATAAGCAATATGGATATAGTTCTATGGAAAACAATGGATATTTGATAAGTCAACTTTGAGTGTGTCTGTCAAATGTTATTTGTTTCACTACATCAACTTTAGCCACTACATCTGAGCATACTGAGATCAGGCATTTGACAGTTGAAGAAAATCCATCTTGCCTTTCTGTGCTGGACGTCAGTCCAACAAGAAATACAGTATGCTTGTTTTTAATGAGAGCTTAACAGTCAAATATTAGTATTCAAGAACAGCAGTACCAAACACAACCAAGCTGTGTTCAACATTTGGGTGAAGGTTCAAGGCAAGCACCAGCTTGTGCAAGCCAATTTCTCATTTTCAAAGTATTTTTCACATATTACTATACACAATTCCAGACAAAACACAGCTGGCACTATGGAGTGAATCCACAGACTAATCAGTACAAAGGCATTAGAAGCAAACAGTGATTGCCTGAGGACTCTAAATATAGTGGATTCATGGACTGTAGAAAACTAGCTGTGTACACTTGCCCACCATCTGCAAATACATGAGTTATACTCATTTATTCTTAATTTCAGGGTGGGCCAAACTGCTGCATTTCTTTGTTTTTAGAAAAACTAGATTACATTTTTTATATTTTCTAAAGGAAATAAATAAATAAATCTCCCATAATAATTAATAAAAAACCTTCAGGCTTGAAAGTCTAGGATACTATCTGCTGAATTCAACAGTTACCAATTCTTACTTTATCCTGAGCAGAGTTGGAAAATACGCTGACTTTCTGGTGTTGTTTAATTATATAACCCAGCATTCCACATTAATGGCGATACCAATAGGATTTGGTGGGAGGAAATATATGTCATAATTGGGCTGTGCAACCATTGAGAAATACTTGTGCTTCAGAGCACATGGAAGCATAAACAAACAACTGCATTTTTTCCTAGGATCAAGCAGCAACTGCAGGTTACAATTGCTGCATGATGCCAAGAAAAGAGATGTGACCTCTTTAAAAGAAATTGTAAATAGGTGCTACATTTATGCCTTACAAAGTCCAAAGCACCTTTTAAAAAAAATCAAAACATTATACTGCTCTACTTTTTTTTAAAAAAAAGTGACAGAGAAAATCAAACTGTAACTTCTTTAATTTCTGGACTTTTGGCAATGGATGCATAATAATACATTGATAGCTGTCTTTTAGTTTCCTTTCTTGTCTGAAAAGAAGGATGCTTCTTCTTCTTCTTCTTCTTCTTCTTCTTCTTCTTCTTCTTCTTGAGTTTACATTATTATTGCAAAATAGCATAGGTGGTGGCTTTGAGATTTTTCTATACAAATTTGGTCATCACTATGCAGCCTTGCTGGTTTCTCATCTGAGAGGACAGGAAAAAAATATAACAGAACAGAATAACAGAGTTGGAAGGGACCTTGGAGGTCTTCTAGTCCAACTCCCTGCTTAGGCAGAAAACCCTACACCACTTCAGACAAATGGTTATCCAATATCTTCTTACAAACTTCCAGTGTTGGAGCTTCTGGAAGCAAGTTGTTCCACTGATTAATTGTTCTAACTGTCAGGAAATTTCTTCTTACTTCCAGGTTGCTTCTCTTCTTCATTAGTTTCCACCCATTGAGTCTTGTCCTACCCTCAGGTGTTTTGGAGCAATAGCTTGACTCCCTTTTCTTTGTCGCAGCCCCTGAGATATTGGAACACTGCTATCATGTCTCCCCTAGTCCTTCTCTTCAGTAAACTAGACATACCCAGTTCCTGCAGTCATTCTTCATATGTTTTAGCCTCCAGTCCCCTAATTATCTTTGTTGTTCTTCTCTGCACTCTTTCTAGAGTCTCCATATCTTTTTTACATTGTGGCGACCAAAACTGGATGCAATATTCCAAGTGTGGCCTTACCGAGGCATTATAAAGTGGTATTAACACTTCATGTGATCTTGATTCTATCCCTCTGTTTATGCAGCCCGGAACTGTGTTGGCTTTTTTTAGTAGGAAAAGTTCTTTCATGATGCATTCCTCTGGATTTAATTTAAGAGTGGGAAGCCAAAGAAGCTGGAGACAAAAATATAACAGTGAAAAATAAAACGTTCAAACAGACTGACTATATTCTAACCACGGTAAATGCAAGTATCCAGAATTTTTCCAACACTCTCCTTTTGAGAAAAAAAATTGCACAAGTGCTTTGTTTTCTCTGAGAATGAGAACCAGTTTTAAAACTGCAGATGACATTTTCAGCATAGCACTAGCTGGAATACTCAGCAGGGTCACTATTTGAAACTCATTAAATGCATGCAAATTTATTCTTTAGCTTATATATTTTTATACTGCCTTCTGTGCAGTCCTCTCAAAATGGATCACAACAAAAATAACTGTGCAGTTAAAATACAATCATATAAAGCAAACACTTATGAAATATATTCATTTTAAAAGGGTAGAAGGAAAACAAAAAGAGAAAACAAAATAATTCAATTAAACTATAAAGCCTGAAAAGGGGGGTGGGCAGGGAATGTCAAATTGGAGCTTGCAGTGCTAATGTGGTGAGATGGGCTACAGGAAATGGTAATTGTAATGGTAATGGTAACCTTTGATTTTATTTATTTCATCATATTATGATCCCTATTTCAGTTCTGAAAATATAACTACGGTCTTCTCCCTCACTTTAACCTCATAACAGATCTATGGGATATATTTGTGTGCAAGATAGTTATTAACCCACAATCAGTGAACATCATGTTGGAGTGGTTCAGTCTCATCCGTCTACAATGTCGTCTAGACTGGGGTTTGTTTGTTTTTTGACAGTGTAGTATCTATTGCACAATAGATAATATCTGCTGCAATTTAATTAAAATTAGAACCCCTCTGAATGCAGATCTTGAGACAATGTTTCACTGTTTCACAGTCACAATTTTACTCTCAGCACCCTCAGATTTTGACCCTCAAAATAGGGATAAAATAAAAAAATATTTCCCCCCCCCCCCCGATCATTTCATGCAGTTAATTTGCCATATAAGTTTAAAAAGGGAGGTTTGAAGTATACAGATCTGATAGGTATTCCAATCATATACCACAGTGACATATCCTGCGCACTCTCTGGGCAATACAAGATAGAATAATGAGTATTTTATCTAACTAATAAAGTGGGTTTAATTGTAAACTTGAATCCAAAAGGTTCTACTACGGTATATAGAGTCTCAGGAAAAGGCATGTTCATCTTAGAAACATAGCAATGCACATATGATGTAGGCCTACTTTCTTTCTTGGAAAGAAAGTAGGCCTACATATATATATTCTATATATATGTTCTATATATTCTATATCCTGAAACTAAGACAACGATAAGGCTGATCTTCATTATTTAGCAACTCAAAACATTTAATTCTGGCCTTTTAAGTATATACTGTAGTTTGATAAGTATACTTCTGCCTCCACCCCGTGAAGTTCAGTAGCCTTTGCTACTGCAATAAAAAGTTTGATGGAAGGGAATACACTATTTCCTCCCACTCCAGTTCACAATGATACCTCTATCCTAAAATTAGATTCCACGTCTTCCAGGAGAAAAGCTTGGGATTTTTGCTTTTAACAAATCTTTGTTTTCTGAAATGCAAAGCTTTCTTTTTCTGTACTTCTGTGTATAGGAGCTTGCAAGGAGCTTGCTTACTGCTGTGAATTCAGCTCCATTGCATACAGAACTATGTTTTAGAGCACTGCAGAGACATTATTAATCTATGGATTTTGACATTTACTGTGAGATGCAGCTCTAGGTGTTCCTTATTTGACAATTACATATGGGCTTTCTTAAGAAGTGGGAAAACATATAATAAAGGACCATTTTCTAAAGCTGCTTTTCAAAATGACATTTGATTAATTTCAATGATGGATTTCTAGTTATGTTAAGAGTTCTAAATGTTCTCTCATTTTATAACAAAAAGAGTGGAGGAGGGAACAACATCCTCCCACCCCATTTTATTTTTTTTTGTCCATTTTACCCTTTCTTTCCTTAACTCTGAAATCTTGCAGAATGCAAATGAAGGAACTGAAAATGGAGTCATTCCAGGTTGTAAGCGTTTTGCATAATTCTGAGCCACTGTTCAAAGCTGATGTCTAGACATGTCCATTTGGTTAGCCTTTTGACTTGATTACACGTCTCTATACAACCTTCTATGAAAGAAAATAATTCAATCTCCACCCATTCTATTTGATATCTTAAAGGAAAAAGGCATAACCATAAAATAAAATAAATTACTCCAAATATAGACCTGCTTTTAAAAATTGTTTTAAATAAATTGAAATACATCACTATACTTGTATTTATTCATTTAGCAAAGCAGCAATTGGACTTGAAGTTCATGTACTTGAAAATCAAAACACACTGTGATGTACTGTAACCTGATGCTAACAGAAAAAAATGTAACACTAAAAGAGACTCAATTTATCTGCAGGAAAATGGGAATATTTTTTTAAAAAAAAATTCCTGATCATTTTATACAGTTAATTTTCCATACAAGTTTAAGAAGTAGATGGAGAAGTTAATAGCCACTGCTATAAATGATACATATGAATAATATTCAATTTTACCACTTGCTGACACAGGCAGACAAATTATGCATATACAGCCGCTGCTGATAATTCCAGATTTGGACCATCCCATAGAAGAATAGATCCCTACCATAATTATATGTCCTCAATATTATATTGACAAATTCTTGTCAGCAAACTTCACTGAGTACAGCTGAACATAATTCAGGTCAGAGGGATCAGATGGAACTGCTGCTTGTGCAGCAGCATTTCCTTCACCAGCTGCTTTCCTATGTCAACTGCTTAATTCTGTGGCTAAATTAGTAATGGAGTTATCCTGGTTTATAATTCTGGAGGATTTCAGTCTGCCTTTACCAGGCACAAAGTCAACAACCACACAGGTCTTCATTGCTCTCATGCCAATCCTTGATTTTTTCCAAGTTATTGACTTCTTGACATCATTTAGCAAACCAATAATTGGACTAACTGGACTAAAACCATTAGATTTGCTTTCTATCTCAGGCCACTGGCAGTCTGATCTGAAGTTGGGGATGTCATCCATCCCCTGCTTTTCAACCAGCTTGCCCATGAATCTGATAGACCTGGTCAAGTTCCAGGTCTATCAGAATAATCCAAGCAGTGCTAGGGCTGCTACTTGGAATGAACAATGATGGCTTTGGGTCAGATCACACCTGTAAAAAATCTTTATGTCCATGGACTCCAGAAAATTCCTTGGTTTTCTGAGGAACTCTAAGAGATAAAATGAAGTAAGAGATGCCTAATCATTGCTGGAGAAAGTGTGAATCTGACTGAGCATAGATAAGAGCCAATATTAACGATTACCTTGTGATGATAAAGGTAGCAAATACACTTTAGACATCCTTAATTGCATAACGTTTCTGCAGTTTGTGCCTGGCAATCTTGTTCAGTTGACTCAGTCCTTCTTCAAGAAGGAAGGGCCAAGGGAGCCCTTAATAGATTCTTATAAGAAGTTAAAAATGAAGAGAGAAGAATTGTGTGCATCTATAAAAAATGTACTGACAGTTCTCTCTTGATTATGCATATTCTTCTACTTAACTCAATGAAAATATTTATATGACTAGATTGAGTCTAGGCTTGGTTGTGGCCCAGCTCAGAAGTAGATAATTATTGCTCATTTTTAGGTCTTCTATTCTTGTAAATGTTCTTCTGTTTCCCTTGCTGTGGTGCACAACTAAAGATGAGAGGAGATTAGATAACCAAGTCAGAGGTTAGGGAGAGAAAAAAATGGCTTCCTTATTGGGTGATGTGGTGCTCTATATTCAATGTCAGTGGAGGGCCTCCCTCAATTTTTAGCACCCATAATTCACACTTATTCAGCCAGAAGGCTATTTGAACATGAGATGATGTGTTCAATGTATCTGGTGGTCATTATCCTAGTTTTCATATACAGCAGATTAAGATGGTAGAATCATTCCAAGAATTGATGGGACCTCAGTATTCCTCTGCATAATAAAGTACTTGTAAACTGGAGGCAAATTGGAGCAGCCTAGCAGATATCACATTTTTACTGAGTAAAAACCTTTCACCTTTCACCTTTCACCTGTAATTGCCTGGTCAACCAGGTTTATTTTGCAGACATTGGCTTTGTACACTAAAGAACTACAGTGTAGGACTGGTGATATCATTTCTTTGGAGAACTGATTTATCATAAACAAAATCAGTAATATAATACCCTGGAGTGGGTATTTTCTCACAGACCAGAACAAAGAAAAAAATAGACAAGAAAACTGACAAAAGAAACGTCATTTGGGTATGAGGTATGCCTGTTTCTGAGGGGCAATTGAAACAAATCCCAATTCAAGACCAACAAAGGGGAACTAATTGGCATTCCAGAAGCTTGTGTAGCATCCAATTGCAAGGATAATTAAATTACTTTCTATTTTTGTCTGTTTAACAAAAGAAGGTGTGTCAGAGAAAGGTCCTTTTCTCCCTTCCTTGTTACAAACTCTTTGTGTTAAGGACATCCTGCTTTACTGCATTTTCTCTGAGAAAACTACCTCAGTGTTTTTCTCTGATTTTCCCAATGGATTGTTTACTTATTGGAATTGAAGTGGCTTGCTTTTCAAGGAAGCCCTGGGTTTCTAATAAATATGTAAATAATACATTTCTCAGCTGTTGCCTACAGCAGCACTCTACTTGTGCATTCCCCTCTGCAACTGTTAGTCTGCTGTGAACACACACTCGTTTTAGTTGAAAGAAGTATACATGGTCCCAGCAGAGCCGTAGCACAAAATCATCACTGGGTTTATGGCTGCTTTTCACCAACAGCTCTATTTAAAGCAGCTTTCTTGAACTTGGTTGACTAGTTGGAGAAAAAGAGGGAGAAAAAGGCACATAGAGTTTTTTCAGCACTAAGAGAATGGTCTTTCTAAGAGAATGGTAATTAGACATTATGGTCTAATTACTATATATTTGCACGCTTATCAGTGTGTTCAAAGCAAAGAAGATACCACAAATGCCATAAGCTTCGTAGCTTTTTACCACCATGAAAAATGAAGTACTTTTTTGATTTGATTTATTTATTACATTTTTATGTCACCCATCCAGGGGTGAAATGCTACCAGTTCAGGCCAGTTTGCTGAACCCAGTAGTAAAAAATGCTACCTATTTGCCAAACCAGTAGTAAAAAATGCTTTAAAAAGTTAAAAAAAAAAAGTTCCGATGATTGCTCGTCACTCAGCTGATCTTTGGACCTTTTTTTTTTTACTTTTTAAGCATTTTTTTACTACCAGTTCTCCGGAACCGGTAGTTAAAAATGCTTTAAAAAGCAAAAAAAGAGCAGGAAATCCAAAAGCACGTTTTGATGTGTGCTGTGCATGTGTGTGCACGCAGCGTGCATCTGGCATGCACTACCCATGTGTGCATGCAGCGCACATCTGACATGCACTGTGCATGCATGGGCAGTGAACTGGTGGCGACTGGCAGAGGATTTCACCACTGCACCCATCTCACTGTTGAAGTAGCTCTGGCTGGACTTAGAATGCTAACCAACTAACAATGGACAGTAATGATGGATTGGTTGCAGTGTAATGTTTGTTGCTCATTATTCTAACTGATTCAAATATCAGCTGACTGATAAAAGGAACAATAATATGATATATCACAGGTGTCAAACTTGCAGCATCATGTTGCTGTCATGTGACGTATCGCAACATTTTCCCCCTTCGCGGAGCTGAGGTGGGTGTGGCCTGCACGTGATGCATCCGGCCTGCGGGCCACCAGTTTGACACCCCGTGATAGATGAAGCATCATCTTCATACATAGCTGCCAGAAAAAAGCAGTGCCAACAAAACTAAAGCATTTATATTTCAAATATTTAAGTTTTAGTATCAGATATAAAATGAGAACTTGAATGTTGGAAGGGTATTCCTCTTTCGCATTTTTACATGTTGAATATTATAATTGAATTCCTTTTATTCCAAAATAAATATTTTATTTTAATCTGCATTCAACCAAGCTGGAAATAGAAACACTAAGAGTTGAGTGCAAACACAAATTACAAATGATTTCTCATACTAGGAATATACAAAGCTAGAATTAAATTGTACTCTCACCCTAGCTCTCTCTCTTTTCTATAATTTAATTTTAGATTTGTCTGGGGCCACGTTAAATAAAACAGGTAGCAGGCAAGCATTTTTGTTTGTTTAATCATCAGAAATAATAGCATTGTTATTTTGCCTTATAAAATGCAATGGTTTCATTGTTTCTCGGAAAATTAACTAAATCTGCTCAAACAAGCACACACGAGTGGGAAAATATCCTGTACTTGTGGTGCTTTATCAACAAAATAGCCTGCTAAGTTTCTTGGCCTTTGGTGATTATTTTCTCCAAGAAGCTGTCAGAAGAGGCTGATTAATTACTCTAATAATCATAATTTTTCCTAATAACAAAATCCTTTTTCTCATTTGTTATATACATTGCAGGTAGGTGACAATGGCAATTACTCTCTGGAAATACTTCTGTATTATCTTTCCTAATCCAGTCTGGGCTGACATTTTTAAGAGAGAGAAAAGAAGAAGAAAGATTTTGTGTTTCTTTTATGAGAATGATGACATTTAAATATGCAAAGAGTGTCAAAGGATACTCTCTGGATGCTTTCCTGCACCATGATTTATGAGCTGTGGCTATTGTGCTTGCCATCAAAGAATGAGAAAGGTCATTAGACAAAGAGGCTTCCATTGCAGGGGTCCTCTTGCAGCTTTCATGTTATGATATTTTAATTTTTGCTGGAATGTGAAAACAGTGGTTTGCATGATCAAGCATATTCTGTTGCCATTTTTTCCTCCTCTCTCTGAATGCTTAGAATTACACAGTTAATGTGGTAAGTCTGATTACATATTCATTCTAACTAAGAGTTAAATAGCCAGAAGACCTATTCACAAAGCTACATTTTAATGGGAAATGGCATATCTGAGTGTTTTCCTGAACCAGGCTGAACATGGCTATAATATAAGCAGAATAAGTATCCACAGAACAAAGAATCATGTGCCAGTGCTATAGATGTTCTTTGGACAAATATTTCAGTGTTCAATAAGTGTAGAGATTTTTCATGAATACACTGAAAACCAAGGGTGTATGAGTCATACGTACTGCATATAATGTGGAAGCACATCCGTTAAAAAACTTAAATGTGCTGAATTTGAATCCTGAGTCCCCTAATAGAAGTGAGCTGATTTGAATAAATCTACTTCTCTGAAATGAAACAAGTGTTCTTCAATTTATTCTCACCTAAACTGGGATATTTTTGAAATATAGGGGCAATTTTTTCACTGTATTTTATAACGGTGTAGCTGTGTCAGCAGAGATAGCAGCCCTCCATACTCCATAGCAAGCAAGAATTGGATTATTGCAGTAAAGGCTTCTACCTGTTGAACGAGTAGCTGCTCTGAGATTCCTACCCCAGAAAACTATATGGACTTCCATCAGTTCTTCTAATGTGAGGTGGGCTTTCTTGATTGATGGGATAGATCGGGGGGAGTTTCTCATTTGGGCAAATCCACTGCTTTCTGCAAATTGTTCTTTGTTTGTTTGTTCATTTTATTAAATTTTGTTGGAAATCTAAATATTAGTTCCACCCATCAACACAAACAAGGTGTGTTGATGGGTGGGAGAAGAAAATAAATGGCTTGCTAAGGCTTTTTCTTTTGTTTAATGCAAACCCTTATCAACAAGGCAAGAACATGCATGGGAGGTGAGTCAACTTGGTGCCTCACAGATATTTTCACTCAATTTCCATCCAACAAATTCATAGCCAAACTAGTGATCAAGGACTATGAGAATAATAATTCACAATATCTGAATAGCTTGTAGAAAATTGTGCATGATGACATTATCACACCAATGCTGCAATTAATCAACTTGCAGTAGACGTCAGGATGCAGCTGTGTAAGGTCAGCATTTATATGATGTTATTAAAGAGATATCAATATTGTGTCATTATTGCAGCTAACTATGGTTCTACTGGTTTTACATTCCCTACACCAGTATGGAGGTATTACTATAGACAAATCCTCACATCATATGGTCCCAAGCACGTCTGACCTCAATCAGTCAGTCAGTCAGTTAGTCAGTCAGTCAGTTCCTGATTTTGGCACAGTGAGCATCAAAGACTGAAAAGGCACACTCTGATTTGTTCCATACATTATATTCCAGCAAGTTGATTGAAGATGTAGTAGCATCACTTCACATAAGATACTAAGTTTGGTTAATGTTAACTTTGGTTAAATTTCTAGTGATTTATTTCTGAAAATGTAGATCATTTGCTTGACTTCTTGTATAGAATATGAATCCAATATTTTTTTTCAAACTAGTTAGGATGTTGTGTGAGCATAGCCATTGCGATTCTGTTTCTGCTATGAGTAATCTGTGATCATACAGGGAGATAGGTTTGCTTTCCAGAACTTTTCCCCCAATTTTACCACCTACTGAGACCAGCATTTATTGTGTAGCATCCTACAAGTTCAGCATGTAAAATTTGAAAAAATGCAGGGAGCAATGCAGGCAAAGCAGGCAAGGCTTTTCACATCAAAGGGTTAAAATGATCCCAGAAAAAAATGAAGCTAGGATCATTGTTTTCCTTCTGGAAAAATTTGTAAGTAATTTCAGCCAAACATAACTTAAATATCTCCTAAGACCTTCATGCTTAATATATGTAGCTCTCACATGTACTATGCATTGCCCCAATGCAGATTTAATCTTCCTGTATATAAACTAAATTCCTTCAGAGGCTTTTTTGATTCTTAGTTTGCAGTGATGCAGCCACATTTGCTTATAGTTGATTCTCATTAGATATATTTGTTGTGTATATTAACATACTTTATTGATCAGGCTCCTTCTTGCAAGCATTTAGGAGAGCTTGAAAATGTATTCTTGTTTTTGTTTGTTTGTTGTTTATAATTTCTGAAAGTTAAATGTATGGTACTTAGTGGAATTCCTTACTGAAATAATAACATCATGAACAAATGATCATCCTACAGATAAAAACAGATAAATAGAGGGCAAATACTTGTATTAATGGCATTTGGTTGTCCTTATACTTCATTAGGACAGTTTTCAGAATGGCAATTTTTTAAAAAACAGAGAGAGAAGTCTATAATCATGCTCAAAAAGACTTTCCTTGAGCCTTAAGACTTCTATGATAGGATCAGCAAATGCAACATGATTATACATATAAATAAAGAGAATAGAACTAGAAGAGGGAACATGATTTAAACATAATTTAAAAAGACAGTTCTTTTGTTAGAGGTTACTGATCCACTGGAAAGAAAAAGAATTTCATTAGTCGGAAGAAAAGATGCTTCAGAGTGTTTACAACTTGGTTGATCATCTTTTATGCAATGTGATCATGTCAGCTTCTGCCAGTCCATTGTTTTAAAGCATTATGCTTTGTATTCAAATCATTTCGGCTCAGTCACATGTGCACTGAAGAGATTGTGATAATGGATCAATAGATGATTCCTCTCTGAAATTAATTGTAGATTAGAAAGGGAATGGGTGAGAGGAATACCAATTTTGTCTGAAGTTGGATAAAGAATGTATTTATCTAAACCCCAAATCAAATCAGGCTATTTTTAAGAAATACTATGACTCTTGTAAGGTCAGATACAATTCTTTTCAAATCTATTTGACTGATTTGGCATTTTGTAGGGCTGAACAAAAGGGGATCCTGTATTTGCAAATATTGCACATTTTCTATCCCTCACTCCATATTTGAACAATGCCAGAATGAAAAGATGTTTAAAGGAGAAAAACTGATATATCTGCCTTTTTTATAGTCTATAATTCCTTGTTAGATCTTACCCTCTTTATAAGTGTCAGATACAAAGCACAACATTTGCACATTTTATAATTCAGTTAATTGCCAGGCCTTGAGTTGGACATAGCTATAATTTTGAATTCTCCAGATATTTAACATCTTATTCAGAAATCTCTATCATATATAGATTAGCTATTTTACTTCTGAAGTCGTATATATGAAGTCATATATATGCGAACTGCAGAATATAGAACTTATACACAAAACCCTAGTCACATTCCAAGATTTAAATTTTAGGCCTTTTTAGACCATTAGCAACTTGGTCATTCTCTTCATGCCCTTCTGATTGACAAGCACCTGCTGAGGACTGGCATTATGATTCTATCTGGCTTGAGAAAGCCTGGTTCATCTCTTACCAACATCACTTCTGGCATTAATTAGTTTAATACATTTGCTGACAAGTCTATAATTCTGGATCACCATGTTAATTGACTGAAATATTAGAAAATGGCAAATCTGTTCTTATCAATGCAAATACTCACCTGTAGTCCAATGTTACTTCAAGTCTCAGAACATGAAAAATTCCAAGGGGTAAAATATCACCATATAATCAAGAAGTTATAGTTTGGTAATCGTACTTGTGTGAGAGTGTTCATCCATGCAGTCTAAGCTAAAAAACCAATCCCTTTCATTGTATTGGAGAGGTTGGATTGGAAAAAAAATTAAAATCACAAAATAAATAACTAATTTCTGCCTTCAAAACACCTAGAACACTCAAAGCAGTGCAACTCTAAATAGTCAAGTGTTTATACTGAGTACAAGATATGCAAGTTTAATTTGTAACTTGGAATGTGTCCCTAGCCCACACCAATACATTTGCAGCCTTAGATAGCAGAAGGCAACTGATGTGGTTTAGGATTAGTGGCTCACAATCAATCAGTTTTGAGTAAGTTTGGATGCCTCTCTCTTCCAGTGCTCTTTTCATTCTGAAATCTCTGCAGCTTCTTGGGAGTAAGTTTCCCTTGTGCTGACTATGTGATTCAACTTTTGTCAACACCCCTGAGCAGTGATACTTTTGCAAGAGAACTCTCTTTCCTAAGAATCTCCCAGGAGCAAAAGCTCATGAACATGAGTCTAGTAAGGAACAAACTATATGGTCTGTGAAATGCTTTCTGTGCTGCAGGCTTTCTAATTATATTTTGAGCTAAATCTAAGCATCTGGTGGACTGATCCAAATAAGGGACCATGATGCACGGACAGGAGTGATTTAATCCTTCTTCTCAGGTTCATTCTTCTTCCAAAGGCATGGCTTTAAAAAAATAAATATTGCATTGCTGCTAAGAGATCTGTTTTTAAACGTTTATATCCATTTACGTGTCTTGATGGTAGTGGGATTTTTATTTTAAAAATGTAAAAGGCTCCTTCTACATGGTTTACAATGTATAACAATATCTCCATCATGGATAATATGGGAAGAATCCATGTCATACAGATGAAGATGAGGAAGAGGAAGAGGAAGAGGAGGAAGAAGAAATATGTAGCTCAGCATTCTGTCCAGAAGCCACAAGAATATATTTGCATGGATAATAGAGGGGGATTGTGTTTTAAAAGATTCATAATTTATTAACAAAAAATCAACAAAATATGAGTAACCAAAACATTTTTTCCATAGCAATCTTTGTTCCAAATAAGAAAAAAATGAATTATAAATAAGGTACATTCAAACAAATTTCATTTTACAATTTATTTCTATGGAACATCTTTCCAGCATTTGGATTTTTGATGGAAGGATATTAAAAGAAGAGGGAGCAGCTGAAATTGTTATATACATGCTTCACAGCAATATTGCATCACATTATTTGGATTTGCAAATTTGGCATATTACTTGATCTATCAGTGAGATATATTACTAGAATCCATCAATGTTAGTGCTTTTTTCTGTGTAAACTCTTCACAGCCCAAATTTAATTCTGGTAAATTTCAGTGTGACTCATGAGCAGCTGCAGAGAAAATTAAGAAAATACAAAGATGGGAAAAAATGTAAGTGAAGAATACGATTGATGCAGACAGTCAACAGAAATTCATTTCAAAAAATCCTTAAATTCATTCTCATTCTCATTCTCATTCTCATTCTCATTCTCATTCTCATTCTCATTCT